>BHFT01000707.1:0-67454 GCA_004320025.1 Laticauda laticaudata | reverse complement strand
TATATATATGAAGGTAGGATGAAGTTCAAAACACTGGATATTTTAAAATTTGGGAACATAGGTTAAAGGAGTCTCTGCGGATTTTGATTTGCTAATTGTTGCCAACTACAGGGGAATGGTGCTCATTTCCATTTCAAGGCCTTTAATCCAGAGTTGTTTGAAGACATTTTCATGACATGTGCACAACATGACATCATGGAGTGCTATCAACTTCCTACCAGATTGGTACCTATTCATCTTCTTGCAGCACCTTGCAGCAAACCCCTTGCTCCTTGCAACACCTATTTATCTCCATTCCAAGGAGATTTTCATTTCAAACTGCTAGGTAAGCAGGAGATAGGGTAAGGATAGAAGTTGACCTTATTGCATGGCACTCATATCACAAATGTGGACTGCTGGATTTCCAGCTGTCCAGCTTAGCATCTCAAACACTGAACCACCAATCACTCCTGATTCCAAGAAAAAATAAAAATTGGACCACTATAACGTGATCCAATTCCATAAAGAGCAATTATCAGAACAGTGATGGGGAGCTTTAATTTAGATTTCTGTACTTAGACAGATTGATAGACATAATGGTCTACCTGCTCCGTTTGAATTTTATGATTATATGTCTCTTACTGAATTAGAAGCCATCTGAGAGAGATTGTGGAGAGACTTAGAAAATAATGGAAGGGAGCCTAAACATTATTATCTACATAGTCATCACACAAGCCACAAATGAGTCAATTAATAGCTTCACTTATAAAATAGCAGCCCAGGTGGCAAGAAACTAAAGCAAAAAATTAAAAAGAAGCTTTTCGAACAATTCAGACTCCATCTGAATAAGCTCATTATATATGACATTTAGAAATTATTCTTTATTTGTCCTAAGATTGGCATTGACAATCTTTATGAAATCTGTGTAAATGTTGTTCCTTTGCTCTTGCCCAGCTATGTGAACTTGGTACCAAGATGTACCTGCCAAAGACTATTTTTATTATTATTTTGCATACCTTGCACATTTTTATTCTAGCACAAATGTTGTCTCACACATTTTTAAAAGACAACTAAGAAGTTAAAGGTATAAATTTAAATTAATTCTAAAGTTAATGCTAATATTAATTGGCAATTAAAAGCCTGGCCAAAAAAGGCATACCTCCCAAATGTAAAGGCAGTATGGTGTCATTTTTATTACAGTCTGGAAACAATCCACAAGATTTTTCACTTGCCAAAAAGGTAATGCCCCAAATAGAGAATTTTAACAGAATAACAGAATTTGAAGGTCAACAGGTTTCTAGTCCAAGCCCTCTGCTCAAGCAGGTGGCACTATTCCATTCCAGGCAAATAGCTGTCTAGTCTCTTCTTAAAAGCCTCTAGTGTTGGAGTACCCACAACTTCTATTGGCAAATTGTTCCACTGGTTGATTGTTTTTCCTGTCAGGAAATTTCTCTTCAATTCTAGGTTGCTTCTTTCTGTTTTCCAATGCAGAATCCATTGCTTCTTGTCTTAACTTCTGATGCTTTGGAAAATAGGTTAACTCATTCTTCTTTGTGGCCTTCTTCTTCTCACAAAAATTGCAACATTGCTATAAAGTCACCTCCAGTCCTTCTTTTCAGTAGACTAGACAAATCCAGTTCCTACAACCATTCTATGTTTTAGCCTTCAGACCCTCCAATCATCTTTCTCACTCTTCTCTGCACTTTTTCCAAAGTCTCAGCATCTTTTTTTATATTATGTATCCCTATCAAACTACCATGGCAAACTTTTAAAAAGACAAATCTTTATCTATTAAAAGAATTTTATTTGACCTCTATTTATGTTTTCTTTCTTTTACCTTGCTTTTCAATCAACTATTTAAAACTAAGACGTTGTATATTTCTATGTAAGCATAAACCAAATAGAATCATACTATAAATAAACAAAAGATTTTACCTCTCTTTTTAAGAATATCATTTCCCAATTCTAGACTGATTACACATCAATATTTTAATTGAGTAAGTTCACATTGAATTTTATTGGAATGGTTTGTTTTTCTGTATCCATAGTGAATATGTTTGTGATAACTATTTTTTAATACATCCTTCGGACAGCACCATACTTAAAAGAAATATTTTATCTCTTTTAGTTTCAGGGGAAGAGTGAAATATAAGTCCATAGGGTATTTAGATTATCTAATTGAAGGAATCTGCCCACCAAAAGCATTGTAAAAATGCTTAGATATTGAAAGCCAGCACTCAAACTCATGTTTTATCCTGAACACAGGAAAGAGATTTAATTAGACGAGTACACAATAAGACTTAAATGTCATCTCTAAATATACAGTCAGAATTGACACATGCTCTGTAAAAATGAAAAATATCACACAAAGTACTAGTACACATTATACTGTACTGGTAAGAATTCTGTACCAGTTGTAGCCACCACATTACAAAAAATATGCTGAGGCCCTAGAAAGAGTGCACAGAAGAGCAACAAAGATAATAAGGAATCTGGAGTCTAAATTGAATGATGAGCAGTTAAGAAAACTAACTTTGTCCAGTCTATAAGCAAGAATGACTAGAAGTGACATGATAGCTGTCTTCCAGTGCTTCAGGAGTTATCATAGACAAGAAGAAGGTCAACCTATTCCCCAAAGCATCTGAAGGCAGGACAAGAAGTAAATGAAAATGGATGGAAGTTTATCAAATAGAGATTCAACCTAGAATTAAGGAGAAATGTCCTGTTAGTGAGAACAATTAATTAATGGAAAGGTTTACTTCCAAAAGTTGTGGGTGCTCTATCACTGGAGTTTTTAACAAAGCTATCGGAGAGAAATTTATCTAACATGGTATAAGCCTTCTGAATGTCTATGAAGATTTTCAGTCATTCGGGTCATGGTTGTCCCTAATGTGCTTTTTCAAGCAGCAACTTGGACTTTCTGGTTTTTCTTTGAAGACATTTCTATAAGTCACCTGCTTGAGCATGGAGTTGGACTAGAAGACCTCCAAAGTCCCTTCCAACTCTGTTAATAACTCTATTATTCTGTATAGATAGGTTTCCATGGGAGTCACTAGTGCTGAAAGACTTCCATTTAAACCTTAATGGTGCTGAGTTTCTTTCTGAGACTGAGGGAAGTCATATTAGGTACAACATAGATCTCTATTTAAAAATGCAAAACTATCTATTTTATTATTGGTAATTTCTAACCCATTTCTGCCATAACCTTACATACCCATTATTAATTAGGGCTACCAGATCTGCATTGCAAAAGTTTAGATGATAGCCAAGCAATGCAAAAAGAAATGGTACTATCTAGTAGTTGTTTAGATTTGTGCCTTGATATCATAACTGAAGCATTTATTCATTTTTCTTATTTCATATGACACAGTACAATATTAGCTAAGCATAGAGTTGGGCACAATGTGAACCATGGCAAAAACAATGTGATTGGTCATATCTATGTATAACATGAACAAGGCTACAAATTGGCTGTTAGGTCCCTTACCCAGGAATTTTTTTTAGCTCAACTTGGAAATTGTAGGAATGAAGCACCCTTCATAAATTCATCTGTAATGATAAAAGCTTATTATATTTTTTTTCAATACAGATAGTCCTCAACTTACAACCACAATTGAGCCCAAAATTTCTGTTGCTAAGCAAGACTATTGCATTGCTTAGCAGTGAGCTTTTCCCCACTTTACAAATTTTCTTGCAACTGCCATAGCTATGTGTTATTTGTCAAGCATCTGAATTTTGTCATGTCACCATGGGGATGCTGCAATGGTTATAAGTGTGAAGAATGGTCATAAGTAACTTTTTTCAGTGCCCTTATGACTTCAAACATTCACTAAATGAAATGTTGTAAGTCGAAGACTATCTGTAATATGGTGGAAAATCATCAATGAAAGGACAATATATTTAATGATCAATATAATTTTATTTCTTAATGATTAAGAAAATGCTATTAGCCACCTTTTGTCAAGGTTCCTTCTGTATCATTTCTGGGATTTGTATAATATTTTAAAAATGTTTTCTTTTTAAAAATGTTTTCATTTTTGCTGTGTTTTGAAAACTTTCACTAATATCCAGTTTAGATTAGCATAATCTGATCGATTTCTTGTTTGAGTTGTGAATTTATATTATTCAAAGTAGTTCAAAACTGAAGTCTCACCAAGAAAGCAGGTATGGAAATGGGCAGCCATGTTATGTTTTTCATATCATGTAGAACCCCTGATGTCCATTTAGCTTGTGCAACCAAACAATGACAGCATAATTTCCTGACAATTTTCAACAGGAAATAAAAGAAAAATACCATGTTAAACTCTCACAGACTTGACACACCACACTAAACAAAAATAAGATGAATATGAGCTGACAATGTTAGACAAGAATGGCATTGTTATAATATCACAGCTTCATCAACTATGACTCCTTCAGCAAAATGAAAAGTATATCTATGACCATCATCACCCCTTCCAAGCTGTCTCTGTTATAGACCATATAAAGAAATAGATGTGTTGAGGATTCATCAGAACTTAGCTCAAGAATCTGCTTGGAATAAAGATCACCATCTGAGAATGATTAGAATATCTTTTATTACCACGAATAGACTTAATACTTGAGAATAAGGAAAAAAAAAGAGTTTTAGAAATGAGGGACAATTTAGAACCTATAGAGAAGAAGCCAGTGCAAAAGAAACTATTGTCAGTGCACTACAACATCCTTTCAATTTATAAATCATACAGTGGAAATAATTTTTTGCAATAGTTGTATAAAAAATTACAACCAATGGAATGCTGACATATAGCTTGTTGCATTGAGTAATTGTATATATCATTTATCCTTTATCATCATAGCTTTAGCTTGCAAAATATAAAAATAATTGTATTCACTCTGATTAAAAACACTTGTCAATATTCTAGGAGACATAATATCCTGGTAGTCCTCGACTTATGACCAGAATTGAGCCCAAAATTTCTATTGCTAAGTGGCAAATCTGTTAAATGAGTTTTGCCCCATTTTACAACTTTTCTTGCCACTTTTTAAAGTGAATCACTGCAATTGTTAAGTTAGTAACATGGGTGTTAAGTGAATCTGACTTTCCCATTGACTTTGCTTGTCAGAAGATCGCAAAAGGGGATCAAATGACCCTGGGACACTGCAACCCTCATAAGTATGAGTCAATTGCCAAGCATCTGAATTTTTATCATATGGCCATGCAGATGCTGCAATGGTCATAAGTGTGAAAAATAGTTATAAGTCACTTTTTACAGTGTTATAACTTTGAATGGTCACTAAATAAACTGAGGACTACCTGTAATTTTCTAAATTATTCTTATGACAAATTACTAAAGCCAGCAAAGAAGCTCCCCCCCCCCAAAAAAAAAAAAAAAANCCCCCCCCCCCCCCCAAAAAAAAAAAGTCCTGGCAGCATGGCAGCACCTGGCTGACCTTGATTTGGATTAGAAGCTAAACCGAATTGAGCCAGGTTAGTATTTGGATCAGAGACTGTAAAAGTACTAGCAGCATAAGCTAAACTGGAAAGCTGAAAAGTAACCTGGAAGAAGTCAGTAACAAGCAACTTTTATTCTATTGTCAAGAAAGTTTCTTGGACACGTCCATGAAATCACCAGAAGTTAAGTTTGTGTTAAAAAATACATTTGTAGTCACTCTTCAGAGATGTGAATGATCTAATCATATCTCTTTGATATAGGTCATGAATCCAATTCAGAAAAAAAGTGGGTTTGTGAATATTCAAGCATCCTATTCAATTTTGCATGTCTAAAATGAGAGTTGACAATTTGATTTAAAGGGATGACTCAATCAGATTCTCTTTGCATTAGGTTTTCAAATTAAATATTTCTATTTAAATATTTCACACACACACACACACACACACACACACACACACACACTCATATAAAACATGTGGGTTTTTTTTAAAGTGAGCTTCTCTTTCAGCACTGTTTCCCACCCAAAACTGTTAATTCCTTTTACGTAGCACAACTCATGTACCCATAGAGCAAGAGGCAATTTAAAAACCCTGAGGAGAAACCAGTTCTGAAGTTTATTTGTTGCATGTCCTATTAATGTGTTTGGGAATAAGTCTCACTGTACTCAGAGGGATACATCTGTGAATAAACCTCCATGAGAGTCTGCTGTTAATAAATTGTATACTAGAACAAGGCTGAACTACTGCTATGCATGGATGTTACAAGAACAAATAAATTGAGAATTGCAATGCATTCTGCAAATGACAACTATAGATAAACATTTTCATCATATGCCCAGGAGAAATGGGATTACAGGGAGAAAAATGTTTCACGTCATAGTATGCCATCTGATCCAACTCAAGGAAGCCACTGAGTTCTTCTCTGACTCCTATAGGGAAAATTAGTGTAATTTGTGAATGAGGTTTTGATACGTGGAATGTTTTTTTTTTCATTGAAGCAAGATACTCAGCAACTCTTAAACTCCCTTTAAACTCCCTTCCCAAATCTGGTTAATTATAGTTGCATCATTATATTGCAGCATAAGTGAGGTGTACATCCAGCTACACATTTGAATTTAGACCTAAAGTCTAGTGATATGGAACTCAATATGTTTATGTTTCAGCTTCCATTAGTGACAATCATCGTGGGCAAATGAAAAATTGTGGAAGCTGTCAAATGAAGCTCTTTTTTGGGGGGAGGGCAAGCATTTGTCTGCTTATGGTGGAACAATGGATCATATTCCCCTTCCTCTACTTATCTTTCTGAGTTAAAGCAAAAGTTTGTAAAGATATTATATCTGGTTTCAGAGTTCACCATACTCTGTGTCTTGACCTCATTCTTACTACCTTCAGTCAAAGCCTATTTTCAGATATTTCTGATCAACGTCAATATAGAATACAATGCACATTCCTGGAAGGTACACAATTGCATTTGCCAAATGGCCAAAGGAGATTTAGCCTTTGAAGCTTCTTCTTAAGTGAATTGCATATTCCAATATATAACAATATCACTGCTTATAGCTAGCACGACCTGTTTGATTGTTTTTTAATAAAGAGTATAAAATTTACTATTGGACTGGGGCCATTATATCAACATCAATCATCCTCTGCTTTAATTGCTTTAAGTCTATTTTACATTTCCTGATGCTTCAAAAGGTGGAAGTGCTTTCATAACAGATATTGATATAAATAGAAATGGGCCTGGAAGAATGGTATATTTGTAATGGGTCACTGAGCCTACCTAATATGCCTTATTGCTAGATATGCTACATTAACTATCTCCATGTTTGCCTTGATTTTTGACAGTATAAGCATTCCAGAAAGGCTGAAACTTTTAATTAGAGACCTGTGCAGCTTTCCCTCTTACTAGTGTAATCATTAAATTGATTTTTCCAGTCCATCATGTAATTGTTCCAGCGAAGGAATCCTGCTTTCCACTCTCGTTCTGCTTCATCAATATTTTCTGTAAAACATGAAATGGGTGGCATTAATCTAAATTTAAATTTCTTTGTACATTAATTGAAAAATAATCCTGATTACCAATGCCGTTTTTCCCTAAATACACCACATACCATTTTGCCCTCCTTTTTGTCACCTGATTTATTGCAAATCCAAAGGGCAAAGTTTTAACTCTGGATTATAACATAATCAGTTAAAATGAATAATTATTCTTCTGGCCCAATATGCCACATCATTTGCATTTTCAACCTTCATACCCACAAATGACATTTAACAAGGAGCTTACAATTTACTGTTTGATGGCTAAGATCCAGATGCAGACTTCCAATTAAGAGATGCAATAAATCTTCATAATTTTTTTTTCTTGACATAATCAATTATCCATAATACCAATTGAGGAAGAGTATTTAAAACATAGCAACATGATTTTGGATATTATAATAGATCAGCAAAATAAGGAAGATTTATATACCCAGCTGTTCAGAATTAGGTAAAATTAGATACACTAAGAAATGGCTAGAGCTCGACACATACTGCTTTTCTTTTTAATTTTTAATCTACTAAATTGATAGATATGTTAATAACAAGGAGAGAGAAATTATCCAATGATTTTTAAAGGTAAGTAGCTGTATCCAGAAATCTCAGTGACATCATCACACAAGGGACATGTTTATTTAATTGTATGACATAAGGACATGATACATCCTTTGTGAAATGGCTTTATATTTTACAGTTTTCATTTGGTCTCATCTTATGCATCCTATGGACATATTATATCCTTACATCTTGGACATAAACTATTGCAATTTCTCCCCTTAGGATGCCACTATAGGACAAACATCAGACACAGAGACAATCTTTTTTTTCCCCTTATGCCATCATTCTAATTATGCCAACACCTAATTACCACAGTACTGTTTTATGTCTCAAGATATATACCCATGTAGTATGGCTGTATTACTATTATCCTTCTCATCTTTTCTAATACTTCTTCCATTGGCATGTTATGATTATATTAATTTGTTATTTATATTTACACTGAGAGCTTATGCACTAGAGACAAACTCCTTGTGTGTCCAATCACACTTGGCCAATAAACTATTCTGTTCTGTTCTGTTCTGTCCCCTCCTTGCCTATCCTATCCTATCATATGAATTATTGAAAGAATACATTCTTCCAATTTAGGCAGGACATTCACATATACCTTGGGCAACATGGTAATTAAATAATGCAAGAACAATTCTCCAATTTTAATGGAAGTATAGCTAGATTTTTTTTAAAAGAAATAAATAGGAGGAATGAGAGTTCTACTGAAATCACCATGTACATGACTACCACTCTTCAAGGTGCTTTTGAACTATTTTTAGTATTCTATCTCAGTCATTGGTTCATACAATTTTATTAAACTATATTGCTTTGAGAAGCAGCTTTAAAGAGATTTGAGGCTTTGCACAGTGCTTGTACAAATGTGATTTTAGAAATAATGGGTCAAATTTAGATCTAATTATGCTAAAGGTAGACCAAATAAAATCACGTGAACTTAAGAAACCTTATCTAACATGGATCCTCATTATTATCGGCATGTCTAATTATAACTAAATCCATTCCATCATCTTATTCTCTTTTGTGCTGCCGCTATTTTTATATTATTGTTATAATCTTTACCTGAGCATAGTAGCTTGCTTTGCTTTTTTTCATACTATTACATCATAGTTCTGAAGCCTTAATGCTTTATCATAACAACAGTAATTTCTATATAAAATATAGCCCATTCTTTCAGCCTATCTATTTTTCTTGATATTCCCTGTACTTGGAGACCTTAAACAATGGTATGAAATTCTAAGTTTCATCTTGAATTCAGATAACATCATTAGAACTCTACAGAAAAAAAAAGTCTGCCCTCCAAAACAGTAATATTTACAACTTGTGTTATGAAAGAGTATCCAGAGCAATTAAGTGATACAGTGGTCTGCATATGGAATCTGGCATGAATCCTGGTTATATGAAGGACCGTCTCACCCCACTGGGATTGGTCCATACCACTTGTGCTGGCAGAAGAGGCATGTGGCAAGTCCAGGAGGAAGGCTTTCTCTGCTATTCTCCTGCCCTCTAGAACATTTCCCCCCCCCCATGTGAGCTTCGCCCCAACTCTCCTATCTTTTTGTAAGAGCCTAAAGACATGGCTTTGCCAGTTGGCTTGGGGATCCAGTGGGGGAACAGTGCAATGGAGGTGGTTGGTTGAGTAATAACAGATCTCACATTCCCATATTCCACTCCCACCCTACCATGTGTCCTTAGCTTTAATGTCTGATTTTAACTTTTTATGCTCTAACTGCATATGTAACTGTAATCCTCCCAGAGTTACCCTATGGTAAGATGGGCAGTCAATGCATTTTATAAATAAATAAATAAATAAATAAATAAATAAATAAATAAATAAATAAATAAATAAATAAATAAATAAATAAATGAATGAATGAATGAATGAATGAATGAATGAATGAATGAATGAATAAATAAATAAATAAACAAATAAACAAATAAACAAACAAATAAATAAATAAATAAATAAATAAACAAATATGGGATCTTGATTCTAGTGATCATCTCCATCCATGACCTTAAGTTTCTAGAAAAGCAACCATCTTTCATTTTTCAATGTAAAGCTGTGGTAGGAAATATTCAGCCATCTAGAAATTGTTGACCAAACATTTCCATTAATTCCTGCAGTATTTCTCAATCTTGGTGATTTTAAAATGTTTGGGCTCCAACTCCCAGGATGTTAGAACTGGAGCACACTGGCTGAGAAATTCTGGAAGTTGGTCTCCACGCATTTTGAAGTCTCTGAGTTTGAGCAACACTGATTTGCTATATGTTAGTGGAAGCACTATCCAGATCATACCATTAAAAGATATTCTTCATTGTATGCAAAAAAATTCAAGCATACCAAATAGGATTGATTTGGGTGGGAGGTTGGAGGTGCAGGAGCCCATTTAAAATAATGGAGATTTATTTTAGTTAATATTTTAGAATAAATACTGTATTTGATTTTACAAAAATAATTATTCACTTAAAATTGAAATTAAAATGCAGTAGTACCAAGAATTAGCCAATTTACTGAATATAAATATATTTAGCAGCAAAATTACCTGCCATCTCCAGGAACTTAGGAAAAAGAATGTTCCAGAATCGGCACGTCTGAGCCCGCAATCTTGTTTGAATCTTTGCAGCATTTATGCTTAATGCTAAGTAGTTTTGTTCAGTGGTTGTGAAGACTGGCCAACTTGTCCCATTAATCTGATTTCCATTGGGTGTTCTGTAAGATTAAAGAGAGACATTAGAATCCTCATGGGATACTAATTAGCTGGGCATATCAGCCATAAAAAAATCCTGTTGATCATTCCAAATCTCAGAAAGTTTGCATGGGAATAATTCTGTACTTCTAAAGGGCACCAGATATAAATATCAACATCCCTGGTGCACTGGTGATGCAGAGGTTAGAATGCAGGACTGCAGGTTAACTCTGCCCACAGTCTGGAGTTCGATCATGACAAAGCTCAAGGTTGACTTAGCTTTCCATCCTTCCAAGGTTGGAAAAATGAGGATGCAGATTATTAGGGGTAATATGCTGACATTGTAAAACACTATGGTGTGGTATATAAGTCTAAGTGCTATTGCTAACACTAATAATAATAGCAAGAATGACAATATACATTTGGAATGTATTGGATTTTTCTTAAGAGGCATTATATGTCATTAAGTAATCAAGTTATCATTATGAAGATAAGCCCAAATTGTAAGCAGTCTTGTATAACAATAAGAAAAACAAATCCATTAAATTTTTAATAAGACTGTTAATGTCTCATTCACATATGTGAATGACAGTACATTGTCTTGTTTCCTTTGAGGCAGAAATATCTATAATTATGTGCAGTGATGTAGATAAAATGATTAATAAATATACTGATTAAACGAAGTATTTGTTTTTAAAAAAAGTTTCATAATGCAAGTAAGCATCTTTTACCTGTTGAAAGTAGATAATGTGGAGAAAATGTGTCAGGAGTATTGCTATAAACAAAATTTCCTAAGGGAATTTTATTAAGTTTATACACATTTATACATTAAAGATCACTTACTATGCCTTGTCTTTTACAATAGAATGATGGAAAAAATCTGAGTGGATAGGAACTGTGAGATAAAAGTTGACATAAAAATGTTATGAAGAACATTTACAGAAATTGGGTATGTTTAATCTAATGAAAAGAAAGACTAAGGAAGACATGATAGCAGTGTTTCAATTTTTGAGTGTCTCCTACAAAGACAAAGGAGCCAAACTATTTTTCAACACACCAAAAGACAAGACAAGAAACAATGGATGGAAACTAACCAAGGAGAGAAGCAATAGTTTGGAGAAGGAAAGGGGCCGGGTCATAGAAACAGAATAACAGAGTTGGGAAGGACCTTGGAGGTTTTCATGCTGATTTAGTCACTGACCCTTTATTCCAGTACAAACTGTTGAGCTTGAACTGCTACACTTTCTGAAATTTTAAGCAGAATTTCAGGCAGATACCAGTGGTTAAATATGAGATTTACTGCATTTTAAGAGTGCAGTCACCATTGTTTTATGTTAATTTCATTTCTTGCCTTGACCTATTCATATACAGTAAAACTTTAATTTTTCTTACAGGGTCTTTACAGAAGGTGCACAGATAAAAGAGAGATTGGCAATGTAATCTAGTTAACATCTATAAGTGGTATAAATGGCTGCTCCCATTTCCTTAATAATGAAACTTAGTGGAAATTTCACATAGTGGAAATATTTTGCATACCTGAGGAACCATTTCACTTCACTAGTATAGCCATACCCATTTGTTCTGGCAGAATGCTCTGGACCCTGTCAGTCAAAGAATTCATGGTTCCTGCCCTTTGTAACATTGTGGCCTTAAATTTGAGATCAGCCCCTACCCTCTTGGCCTTCCTAAAGTGTTTCAAAACCTATGGATTTACTTATAAAAAATTATAGGCTTCCCACCTTACCTCAAGGTAACTCTAGCTTTGCCAATTGGCCTGGAGCCCCAATGGGGGCATTCTACACTGGGAGTGGTGAGTGGACTAGGAAGAAGAGTCCATGCCCACAATACTGTATTCTGATTTCTAAATTATTTAATTTCAGTTAATTTTAATGTATTTTTTTTTTAAGCGTATGGCATGTGTCAGCCAGGGATCACTGAGGTGGCTGGCCACCTCTGTGAAAGGAAAAATTTTGGGAAGTGTTATCTTCACCCGAAGGATGCCTGAATGCCAATAGGCAATCGGGGGAGGCTCCTTTCTTGTCCTTACGTGGCTTATTCGCTCATGGGAATTCAGCTGCCAACCTCAGTAGTACGCAGATCCAGCGTCTTACCACATGAGCCACCACAGCCCTGTTATATTTGTATTTTGCTTTTACAATAGTGTTACGCCACCCACAGTTGTGAGACAGTAAGATGAAAGCTATATAAATTAATAAATAAATAAATAATAGCAACAACAATAAAGTGTATTCCTGAAATACATCCTGCAAGGTCAAACAGGTTAAGAAAGAATTAGTAGAATGTGTATGAATGGTGACTGAGACATAGAAGAGATGTTTCTAATTCTGTTGTGCATAAATAAGACAAATGAGGAAAATGAGACATTCTATTTTAAAACTTGCCATCCATTTTTCAGGAGGAAACTTTTTAGAAAGCAGGTGCATAATCAAAGCACAAAATAAAGGCTTAAAACAACAAAAAAAGCTTTCTTGAAAGTGGTTTGCAGAACTTTATGAATGCTATCTAATGACATTCAGAGGGGACAATGTAATAAAAAGGCTTGAATATGCAGAACTGAACTTAGTAATTTGGTATTCTTCTCCATCGTATCGAGCCAGGAAAGCTGGCAAAGAAAAGCTACCTCTTTCTGAGGACAGGAAGGGTTTAAGATTGTTTACCTAGCTAAAAGGAAAAGATCAAGATTGCTATTTGAAGAATATTTGGAGAACTGTAATATTTAGAGAACTTCAAAGGTTTTTCTTTCCCTCATCCAGAGTGACAGAATTGTTAATGAATGCTACATTTACCTCCTGGAATACCTTGATAAAAAGGGATTTGAAATCCATATTCAGCTGAAGAAAAGAAGCTGTTTCATGAGGTAAATTGTTCGATTTATACAAGGATTGGATTGTCATATTTGAAAAGAATAAACATGCTGTAACTAAATGGTGCGACACTGGTAAATACCCAGTAATGTTGTTTATTTTACAAAAGACACCCATTGTATTTGTTACAGCTATAAGTAGGATACCTATAATAGGTCTTCACAGCAAGTATTCAGATATAAAAGTAGAAAGTAACTATCCAATTTTACATGTGGTTTCTTTTAACATTTTTGCTGAATTTCAAATGGGATGGAATGGAGAAAACTCAAAATATGCTTCATATAAATTTTGTCTGCTCCAGAGCTTATTCTCACCAATGTTCCATGTTCAGATGAGCTTCCTCTGTGAAAACCTTTCCTATCATTTGTACAGCTATATTGTTGATGAGGCCTCCATTATGTCCTGCAAAAATGGCACATTTTTATAATTTTTATAATGTTAAAGGCACCTGTGAAAAGAGCTACTGGAAGCATCACAAAGGGTTCCTTTCCAATGCACCCTTGGAAACTTCTGCAAAGCTTTTATGACTGCTGGAGAAAGCTAAGAGGGGGCTGTAAAGTGATGTGAATGACCTTGAAATGACCTTCAGAGCACAAAATGCCTCCCAGTCAAAGCCTCCTCTCACAGCCTACTGAATATCATATTTTATTCTAGTTGGCTAAGGCAGTACAAGAAACAAACAAAAAGCTAATGGTCTGTTCTATGGGCAATTTATGCATTGGAAACTTCTGTGTAGTGAATATAAGCAAGGTATACTTTGCTAATCACAGAAATTAAAAAAAATGTATGATATGATAAACCATGCTCAAGGTAAGTGTGATAACATTTCAGAGAAATCATCCTTATTCTTGAAGCTGATCTAGCTACGAGTTGGCCTCTAGTGAAATTCAAGATGCTCATTACCAACTTTAAATCTCCACATGGCCCAGAGACGGTTATCTCCAAGACCACTTACTATGAAAGAAATATCTCTATTTTATAAGATCAGGACCGTTCACTGATGGTCCTGTTCCCTGTGGATTTCCATCTGCAATGCCTTCCCATAAGAGAGGCTCACTTCCTGTGAAATAGCTTGTCTTCATATACCCAAGGTACCATCAACCTGATGAGCTTCTGCAGAGAGATGAAATTTGGCTCTAGGAAAGGGAACATTTTGAGGGATATGAGTTAATAGGGTTATTTTTAATCTTTATGTTATAGTATGCTTAGACCCAGATGAGTGGAGTGGCAGAGAATAATAAATTAAAAACCATATTATTAGAAAGGAAAACAACAAAGAACTTAGGAAGACATGTCAGAAAACAAGTGACTTGACACTTCTATTAAAGGTGGGGATTAAAAAAAAACATGGTTTTGAAAAGTTAGGGTTTAATTTCTTTGCATTCCATTCTTGTTTTGACAGTGATTAAGAGTGGAACCTCTTTCTTTTTCCACATAAGATGCTCAGCTTTTCCAGATAAATATTAAGCAGATAAAATATGGTCTTCTCCATGCTAAGAATAGTAGTACTCACTATTTGGTGAATGAATGACTTCACTTGAATTCCAGGAAACTCATAAGTCTAGTATCAATCATTAAAAACAGTTGTCTACTTACTGTTGCTCTCTTTGTTGAAAAGGAATTATGAAGAGGGCAACTGAGTCCCAAGCATGAAAAGAATATGATGGTTCAAACTGCTTTGTCCCAGTCATTCTTGCAGCATTATTTTTCCTCACAAAGACTTCTCTACAGACAGTCTCTTGTGTGTAGTTCAAGACTGGAAAATAAATTGAAGCCTGGGGAAGAAGGCTCTGAATAATTGGGAGCTCTTCATGACATCAATCTTAGAAACAAAATGGAAATATCATAGACATATGCGCAATATTCCAAATTCAAAATGTTTTGAGCTTGAAACACTCTTTCAAATTCAAAACTTCAGAAGTATTTCAAACAGCTGTTTAAAATGGGATGTGTATTTCCAGCTGAAAATATTTAAGTTCAGAATGTTTTTCCTTATTCTTAAAATATAACCTTAAAAACTTTAGATCTAACAAAATGCATTACATGGTTTTGCAGTTAAAAATAAATACATCCATTATTTTATTATAATAAGCAGAATAACATAGAAAGTACAGAATTCAAATTATAAATTCAAAATGTTAAAAGAAGGTAAAAATTAAATTTAAATTTAATCAGTAAATCCAATTTTTAACTTTAATTATATTATTTTGATAATTTGATTCTGCACTTCTAAATATATCGCCATTATGTACTGTATCCAGTTTTGGTCACCACATCATAAAAAAGATGTTGAGACTCGAGAAAAAGTTCAGAGAAGAGCAACCAGAATGATAAGGGGACTGGAGGCTAAAACATACAATGAACGGTTGCAGAAACTGGGCTTGGCTAGTCCAGTAAAGAGAAGGACCAGGGGAGACATGATAGTCTTCCAATATTTGAGGGGCTGCCACAGGGAGGAAGGGGTCAAGCTATTTTCTAAAGCACTTGTAGGCCAGACAAGGAATAATGCATGGAAACTGAACAAGGAGAGATTTAACCTGGAAACAAGAAGAAACTTTTTGACAGTGAGAATAATCAACTAATGGAACAGCTTGCCCTTTTGTACTTTGACAATAGTAATACATAGAAGTATGAATTTGGTTTATTATTTAGAATTGTTTTTGGATAATTTTGAAATAAAATAATTATATAAGCAGCTGTTCTCCAACTTGATATCATCCAGATGTCTTTCACACCCAAATTGTTGCCTATGTTGGCTTTCAGTTATGTTAGTTTAGAATTTTGGACAGTTTTAATCACTTATCGAAAGTTAGAGATTGAAAAATGGTAATCTGTGAATTAGTGATTTCAATATTATGTATATTAAGAAATATTACTTTCTTATTTCCTTTCTCTTAGTAAGCATGCATACATATACCAATTCTGAAAGTAAGTATATATTGAGAAGTAGCAGAAGATGAAATATACTACAAACTATTTAATAAATGGTGCAATTACTTCCTTTGCTCCAAATATATAACTGGAGTCCCACTGGAAATTAATAAACTCAAGCTATTTATCTAAAATATCCCTTAATCTGATCTGGCATGACAATTCCTAAATTCCTCCACTTCCCATTTTGTGCTAATTCTGCATTGATTAACTTGTGGAACACATTTAATTGCATGTGTGCATGTGGCTCTTGAGAATAGAGAGTTTTTACTGATACAGATAATCAGAGTTGGAAGGGACCTTGTAGGTCATCTAGTCCAACCCCCCACCCAAGCAGGAGACCCTACACCATTTCTGACAAATGGCAGTCTCTTCTTGAAAGTATCAACTGATGGTGCTCCCACAACTTCCGAGGGCAAGCTGTTCCATTAGTTGATTGTTCTCACTGTCAGAAAGTTTCTCCTCGTTTCCACGTTAAATCTCTCCTTGTTCAGTTTCCATCCATTATTCCTTGTCTGGCCTACAGGCGCTTTAGAAAATAGCTTGACCCCCTTCTCCCTGTGGCAGCCCCTCAAATATTGGAAGACCGCTATCATGTCTCCCATGGTCCTTCTCTTTACTAGACTAGCCAAGCCCAGTTCCTGCAACTGTGTGTTGTATGTTTTAGCCTCCAGTCCCCTAATCATCCTGGTTGCTCTTCTCTGTACTATTTCTAGAGTCTCAACATCTTTTTTATAATGTGGTGACCAAAACTTGATGCAGTACTCTAGGTGTGGTCTTACTAAGGCTTTATAGAGTGGTATTAGTATTTCCCTTGATCTTGACTGTAGTTAAACAGAGTTGATTAGAACTTCAGTTCAAGATCAGAACAGTAACAGTAATATCAGAAGTCATTCAAGCATCTCCTGGATTTGAGATAAAGCATGACATTCTAAATTGAAATTTAAAAGTAGGAATGGGGTTTAATAATAGAGTTTAATATCTGTCTATATCTATATCTACATTTATATCTATATCTATATCTAAAGCTAAATCTATATCTGTATCCCTATCTATCTATCTATCTATCTATCTATCTATCTATCTATCTATCTATCTATCTATCTATCTATCTCTATCTATCTATCTATCTATCTATCTATCTATCTATCTATCTATCATCTATCTATCTATAACTGTTTTGTTCAAGTATTGGTTCATACAGCAAAGATCTTATAAGACAATGACATATCATGGTCTTCCCGTTTCATGGATTGGACCACATGCATTAACTATTGTTATAATCCATTAACTAGAGTAAAATAAATTAGTTAAAATTTAACAGCCTTATTTTGTTTTTTAAGTGAGATAAAGTGAGATAAAAAACAGAAAAAAATGTTTTTTAAGTGAGATTCTTTGTCTTTTAAGTGAGATATCACATCACTGATGCTTGCTAATTGCCTACCAGATTTTAATGATAGCATCTTGGGGGTATAAAAGCTGGAAAAAAGAATGATCGTCGACTTCAGTTTGTGTCTTGGCTATCCCAATTAAGACCACAACCACATACATATACGTATACATATACCGTGTTTCTCCAATAATACGGCCTCCACCAATAGGAAGCCCCACCATGTTTTATTGGCATAAAATCAAATTAAGCCCCTCTCCCCAAATTAAGGCCCATATTAAACATGTGAAATAAGGGGGGAGATGGCAGGGGGGTGTATTTAGGAAGTACTTGCATACCCGGATATGGTGCTGCCTGCGTTGGTGGGGCACTTCATACCAGGAGACCTTCCGCCACCATTGCTTTCCCTTCTCCCTTGCTGCCACAGTGTTAGAGGAATGCCGCGGCATTTGGCACAGCCATGTGCGTCCAGTCAGGGCTCCTCCCTGCAACTGGAGCCCTGAGGAGACACTTGGCTTCAGGTGCTCCCATCGCCGCCTTCCAAGGAAAGGCACTCGCCTGAGAGGAACTCTCCCTCTCTCTCCCCGCAAGGTCGACATCTGCACTGCGGCTGAGGAGGAGGAGGCTGCAGTAAGTTCCTTCTTCTTGCTGAGAGGTGAGGAAGCTGCGGCTTTGCAGAGCAAGCAAAGCGCTGCTCGCCCAGGCAAGAGTTGGGAACGAGGGGCAGGAGGAGGCATGCACGCACCCGCGGCTCGCTTTCCCGGCTCTGCCCAGCCCGCATGGCTCTGGCACAGCCCTGGTGGGATGAGCGGAGGGTCTGGCGGGGAGGCACTCACTGCCTTGGTGAGAGCTCTGCTGCAGGAAAGGAGGGCCCACCTGTCAGCTTAGCCTGGGGCGCCCTTATAATGTGAGGAAATGTGAGGCCCTTTAATCTGAGAAACATGGTACATATACATACACATACACATACATGCATACATACATACATACATACATACATACATACATACATACATATTTTAGATTAAATTACACTTCTAAACATGCCATTTGGTTCAGATTCTTTCCTATCTGTGTCGTGAAATCTGAAATCAGTTTCTTTTTACACATAGTGTTTAAGTATACGGGACTGTATGCTTTACAGACTAATTTTATTTGTGATGTATTGGTATAGAAATTACATAGCTTGAATTGAACATGTTTATTTATTTAATGTTCTTTTTGGACAGCATACAAATATCCAGTGCAGAGTAAAAATATTAGAACAATTATAATAACTGATAACTGTGATTATCATTCAAATGAAATTAAAAGCTTTCTCCAAGAAAGAGAGAGAAAGAGGAGAGAGGCAGAGAGGGAAGAAAGAAGAAAGGAAGGAAGGGAAGAAAGAAGGAAGGAAGGATATCATTGACATAGTAGTATATTAGCATAGTATGGTATATTAATATATAATCTGCTGCTATAAATAATTTCAAATCACATCTCAGGGTAATATTTATAGAAATTGCATAGATCAGAAGCTGTTCAAACAGGCATAATATGAAAACATATATTCTTATTTACAGGTCGTATTGTCCATGAAATTCTCTCTCTCTCTCTCTCTCTCTCTCTCTCTCTCTCTCTCTCTCTCTCTCCATCCATATATACATAGTTATATGTATATGTAACTTATAATGATGTATATATAAAATAGTTATATGTATATATAATTATTAATAACATATTTCATAAAAAGTATTTATTACCTTTTTGGCATTATTGCCAATAATTAAATAGTTATTGTCAAATCAATTAAGTTTATCAGAAATTTCCTTTGTATGAGAAATTAGCATAATGTAGAATAGAATAGAAGAGAATTCTTTATTGGCCAAGTGTAATTGGACACACAAGAAATTTATCTTGGTGAATATGGTCTCAGTGTACATAAAAGAAAAGAGTCAAGAATCATAAGATACAACACTTAATAATTGTCATAGGGTACAACAAGCAATCATATCATACTAGGAAACAGTCAATATAAATTGTAAGGATACAAGCAACAAAGTTACAGTCATACAGTGACAAGTGGGAGGGGATGGGTGATAATGAGTGATGAGAAGATTAATAGTAATAGTAGTGCAGACTTTGTAAATAGTTGGACAGTATTGAGGGAATTATTTGTTTAGCAGAGTGATGGCGTTTGGGAAAAAAACATCCTTGTATCTAGTTGTTCTCGTGTGCAGTGCTCTATAGCGTCATTTTGAAGGTAGGAGTTGAAACAGTTTATGTCCAGGATGTGAGAGTCTGTAAATATTTTCACAGCCCCTTTTTTGACTCATGCAGTATACAGGTGGTCCTCAATGGAAGGCAGGTTGGTAGTAATTGTTTTTTCTGCAGTCCTAATTACTCTCTGAAGTCTGTGTCTGACTTGTTGGGTTGCAGAACCAAACCAGACAGTTATAGAGGTGCAGATGACAGACTCAATAGTGTAAATAAATATAAGAAAAGGATCAATGAAAAAAGGGAGGTTTGTTAAAATGGATAAGCAAGTAACAGTATTATTATGATGATCATTATGATAGAATGAATATCAATGTAATGAATATTGTTGTAAATACTTTGATGATTATTTCCAAAAATGATTTGTACCCAGAGAACACACTGTTCAATTAAAAATGGAACTTTTACGTTAAATAAATAAATAATAATAAATATATTTCTCATCGTGGTTTTCTACTACTATAACTGACACAGCTTCAAGGCACAACACAATCTTGTATCAGATTATTTTATCAACTGCAACATTAATAGAAGGTTTCTCAAATGCAAATAGAAAACTATGAACATTAATTTTAAATCTCATTCTTTCTTAACTGCAATTTTGAAAAGAAGTGTTACCTAGGAAATTATGTTAACCATTCCATAACAAGCTACCGTGTTTCTCACATTATAAGGCCGGGCTTTACATTTTTTTGAAAAAACGGCTAGGCCATCTTTTCGGGGGTGACTTAATTCCCCCCCCCTTGCATCCTCGGGTGGGCGGGCGGTGACATCTTGGGGTTTGGGAGACCTTGTTGCCGAGGCATTAGAAGAATGCCACGGCATTCGGCGCAGCCACGTGTGGCCAGTCAGGGCTCCTCCCTGCAACCAGAGCTCTGAGGATACACTTGGCTTCACCAGGAGGGCAGCGGCGTAAGGTTCCCTTCAGTGAGCGGGTTCTCCTAGAGAGGGGGGGGGAGAGAGAGTCTCCCCGCAAGGTCTGCACTGCGGCTGAGGAGGAGGAGGCTGCAGTCAGTTCCTTCTGCTTGCTGAGAGGTGAGGAAGCCCCGGCTTTGCACAGCAAGCAAAGCACTGCTCACCCGGGTGAGATTTGGGAACGAGGGGCAGGAGGAGGCATGAACGCACCCGCGGCTCACTTTCCCGGCTCTGCCCAGCCCGCATGGCTCTGGTGCGGCTCTGGCGGGATGAGTGGAGGGTCCGGCAGGGAGGCACTCGCTGCCTTCATGAGTGCTCTGACACCGGGAAGGAGGGCCCACAGTTTTCCATAGTAATCTTGTACAATTTTTATCTTGTCCTCATTTCCATAGCAAACCTGTCCTTTAATTATTAATTGACTTATCTTTCTTGCTTCTCTTTCCTTTCTCAGTTTATAAGCTAACCATCTGCCTGGTTTGTTTACGTCTTCAAAGTAATTCTGTTTGGCATTTTTATTTTTTTTGTGCTAGTTCCTGTTTTTCCATTAGTCCCATTTTATGTTTAATTATATCCATTTTATTTTTAATGTCTTTTTTTGTGGGGTCTTCTGCAAATCTTTTTCCAGTCTTTTATAATCATCCTCTAATGTCTTAAATGTCTTTTTCTGTTCTATATTTCTTTTCCTTGTATAATCTATTATCAAACCTCTTGTGTAGGCCTTCATCGTGTCCCAGAGATTCTATAAAGATGTATCCTCTTTTCTATTTTCTTCGAAAAAGAAAACAAATTCTTTCTCTATTTTCTGTTTAAAGTCTTTTTCTTTTAATATCGTATTTTTTAAAGAGATCCATCTAGATCTCCTCTTGTATCTGCCCAAGTACTTGTTTCTATTTCGATCTGTTGTATGTTAGCCAATAATTCTGCTGACATCCATACCATATCTATTCTAGACCAGGATGCATGCCTATTGAATAAAAAGTATATTACTTACTTTCTGCATTTCTCTCTCTCCATGCATCTTTTAAATTAAATTAAATTCTTCTGTTATTCAAAAAAAGGATTTTGGTAGTATCTTTCTAGGTTTCTTTGTTGATTTCTGTGTTTTATAGTCCAACCGGTCATTAATTATTCCATTAAAATGTCCCATCATACAAATATTAATATAGTCCAATTCAATTATTTTCATATGTAATTTCCTGTAAAATTCTTCTTGATTATCATTTGAAGCGTAAATTGCAATTAAAAGTGTTTTAACATTGTTATCTATTATTTCCACCATCAAAATCCTTCCATCATTATCTGTGTAGATTAGTTCTGCCAAAATTGTTTCTTTAACATATAATACCACACCCCTTTTTTGGATTGTGCCAGCAAAGTAAATAGTTTCCCTATTATTTTTTTTTTAATATATATTCATGTTGTTTTTTAATATGTACTTCTTGTAAGCAGATTATGTCAAATTTTAATTTCTCTAGTTTGTGAAATACTTTCCTTCTTTTAGTGGCCAGATTAAGTCCATTTATAATCATGGATATATCAGTCCATATAATCATTTCTAATCAATTTTCTTTCATCCATGTTAAGCTTTATAAGAAGGTTTTATTGCTCTGGTAGATCTCAATTCTCGTTGTTCTCTGGGTTCACCGCCTACTGCACCTTCTTTTTCTCTTTCAGTTACTGCTTATAGGCAGTGACATATTTGAGCCTATTCAGAAATTTATATTATCTTTCTGGTGCCAGGCCTAAAAGTAGAACTCTTACATTTGTCTATTTATGGATCAGACACCCGCACAGATACATATCCTTTATTGTATAATCTTCAAGATCCTTAAATGAATTTTTCTGTGATTTCTCCTAGAAACTGATTTTTTGATTCAGAAGAGAAACCTAAGTTCAATGTTTTTGAAAAGTTCTTGCTGTAGTCATCTCTTCGCTGTATTTATAGTTACCCAATCTCTCAACCAACTGCAACTGATTAATTCCAGCACCATCAGTAACCATTGCTTTTGATTCTAGTGCTGATAGTAACACAGATATGCAACTATTCTTTATGAACAAATTATTAAGACTACTGAAAATGACTTCATCTTTTTAATATTTTTAAAAATATGATTTGCAATGGGCCAAAGTCAATACTAACAGACAGTTCCCCTTAACATATATAACACTTGGTTTCAGATAAACCATAGCTCTGAATCTCATCCAAACTGACAAAGTAAAATGTATGGTGGTCTAGTAAATTAACATTAAGAATTGAAGCTCAGATTTGGTTCTCAAATATGGTTTATGCCAATCCAGGATTAATATGCCTTTTTGTTCCCATGACACTATTAGTTTTCTGCAGATAAGCAAATTTCATTCTCAACACTGCTCACTTAAACTTATGGTTTGGTATTTCAGTTACTTTTAAATAATTGAAACTTCCCTGATCTTTTGAGACTCAAAACAAATGGAAGATTCTGCCTCTAACAACTGCCTATTTGATGTAAAAAACAGACAAATAAGCTTTATTTCCAATAAGTATCACAATCCTTTGATTGTCTTTTGGCATTGTTTCCACATGTGATGATTACAACAAATTACAGATTTTACAGATTTCTGGTATCTACACATTCAACATAAGCATTATGAAACAGGCATAATAGTTAGAATGCCATGACTGAGTAATCCAAACTGCTTCTATGCA
Organism: Laticauda laticaudata; assembly: GCA_004320025.1. Classification (NCBI taxonomy): domain Eukaryota; kingdom Metazoa; phylum Chordata; class Lepidosauria; order Squamata; family Elapidae; genus Laticauda; species Laticauda laticaudata. The sequence goes on along the minus strand of BHFT01000707.1, from coordinate 43,684 downwards.
GTGAAGAAGATTTGTCATTGTCGTGAAAATTGTCCTATAAGGGACAAAGATTCTTTCACGCAATTCTACAAGAAATAGGTAGTACAAAGCTAGTTTTGGAGGACAGTAGCTCATAGTAATAAGGTATGCAATAATCTTGAGTCTAGAAGATCCTCTTTTCCCAGCTGAAACCTTTGATATCTTTGTTCTTTTTCTTATCTTGTTTAAAAACAGCACTAAAATAATAGGCTATCTTCTTCATGCCTATTTTAAACCCTGTTCTTCACTTCCTTGATTGACCATTGTTGAAAATTGCATGTGTATAATGGACACCCAAACTAGGATTTAAGAGGAGTGGAGTTGGGGTAGAAATGTTAAAACAGAGTTGACATTTTGAGGTATTGCTACAATTGTTCTCTCCAAGGTCTTCAATGGAAAGGTTATGTTGATAACACGTTACAAGTCCATCATTTCTAATGCATAATTAGTTCATTAGACCAGACAATGAAGTCACCATATTACTTATTCCATCCCCCTATACAATGGTATTGCACCCTATTGCCAAAACAGCACTTCCCATGTTTTCTAAAGTCTGTGATGCAGCTATTTGCTGAGCTTCCATTAAATTCTAACTATAGAACAAAGTGCTTCCAATTTTGTAACATTGATAGGAATTTCACTTTTGAGGGGGCTTAAGACTTGAGCCACCAACATAAAAAGATGCTTATGGTCCCCCCCACCCTTAATTTATGGTTGCTGGATTGGAAAGAGCTTAAGCCCATGTCACACTGCCCAACGGATGCAAAAAGGACACAGCGGATGAGCAAAATGTTCCATCCGTTGTTCCGCCTAAAAAGGCAAAAATTTGTGCATAACCGGAGCGGATAAACACAGACGTGGGAGGATGCAGCGGGATGTAAAGTGGATGCGGAACAAATCCTAGCGGATGGAAGCAGATGGCCGTGTGATGGCACATCCGCAGGGCTTCGTGCCCTGCAGCGAACAGAACGCAAAATGGATACAGCAGATCCAGAACGGATGCACAGCAGATGAAGCGATGCACAGCGGAACCCTAGCGGATACCTGGCATTAATTGCGCAAGCGGAGGAGATGCATTGCGTAGCCCCGCGGATATAACGAAAGCAGCTCGAAGCAGGTCCCTATTCAGTGGTAAAGACCTGCTGCCGGATGGATTGGCTGCCTTTCTTGCCCTGCCTGAAGTCTCCCTGCCAGCCTTGTGCCAGCCTTGCTACCAGCCTCTGCCAGGCCTCCCTGCCAGCCTTGCCAGCCTGACTGCAACCTTCTGCCAGCCGCTGCTGCCAGCCTTGCTCCTGCCTTCCTGCAGCCTTGGTTCATACTGCCTCCTCAGCCTTTGCCTGCCTCCCCTCCCTCCCAGCCTTGTCGGTGCCTGCCCCTGCCAGCCTTCCGCCAGCCTTGTGGCAAGCCTCCTGCCAGCCTTGGTGCCTCCCAGCCTGCCTCAGCCTCCTGCCACCTTTGAGCCTTCCTCCAGCCTTGGTGCCTGCCTGCCTGCCAGCCTGCCTGCCAGCCTTGTCCACCTCCCCTGCCAGCAGCAACCCCACAACCATGCGGAAGCACAGCAAAGCCTCACCATTGCTGCCAGCCCTGGCAAAGGGACAGGGCTACCATCCCGCCCCCTGGCCCCCACTCTGATTCTCCTTGCTTCTGCAGCACGGCTCGCTCTTCTGGGCGGCGCTCTGCTGCCTTCTGCTTCTGGAGGAGATGATAAAACACCTCGCACAACACACTCCACAGCACCTGCACCTCACCCCTTGGGACTGGCGACCAAGAGGAGGAGCCAGAGACTCTTTTTGTTTTATAGCTTGTATGTTAATAAGTCTATTTTATTATTCACCACTTGCTTCATTTCTTTTTTTCTAATAAAGGTCTTGCTGGAAACTTTTAGAAATGGTTTAAGCCTTTGCATGCTGTGATGTAGGATAGCTGGTTGGATAGGTATACTTGGCATGGTAATAGCTTGAAGGTTAGATAGCAGTGGATAGATAACCTCCAGTGCAAGCATAGTGGGACTGTATGGTCCACCCTCCCATCTGCCACACTACGGCCCTTTAACTCTTTATAAAATCCTATCATTTTAGCCAATCCAAAAATACATGGGCCAATCTCATCCCGTGTATAGAACAGCTGAAGAAACATCCATTAAGCATCTTACACATCCTGTCTTGCCACTCCACTCTCCACTGGGAGGACCATTCTCAGGAGTGCTTGCGCTGCTTCTCACTTCATGTGAGGCTCTTGGCGCGTTGCACATTCCTCAATGTCGATCAGGTTTCAACCCTTGCCTCCATTCCCCAGGCTCCATGTCCCCATTGCCTTGTTGGAGGTCCACGAGAGCCTGTTCTGCAAGCGAGTCGTGCATGAGATTGTGCAGGATGCAGCAAGCTTCCATGATCCTCCTCACGGTCTCTGGGCATTTGCTTGCAGGTGGTGAGTAGTAACCTTGGAACCTGTTGGCCAGGATGCCAAAGGTTCTCCACCACCCGCCTTGCCCTGGACAGCCTGTAGTTGAAGATCCTCTCTTCACTGAGGAGTCTGGAAGTGTAGGGCTTCATAGGGTAGTTGTGAGGGAGAGGCTCATCCCCCCATTAAGTAGGGCACATCTTGGGTCGTTGGCAGGGGTTCTGGATCTGGGAAGCCCAGCGATGAGGTTGCATTCTAGCCCCTCCTTGAGTGACTGGCATTGTATACCTGGGCATCTGAAGCTGACCCGTTGCCTTGAACATGCGATGTACATAAACTTGTAGTCAGCATCGACCATGGCGAAAGATGGATGCTGAAGAACCGGAGTTGAAATAAGGAACCTGAGTGGTTGGAGCTTTGCAGGCCACTTGCTTCCCATCTATGGCTCCAACGGTGTTGGTAAGGTCCACTTCTGATACCACTGCTCTCCAACTTCTTCCACCTTCTTCAGTGGAGGGGTACTGGAGGAGCTCCTCCTTGTATTCTTCGATGATGGCCTGCACCACTTCTCTGACCACAATCATGTATTGGATGGCACCCTCCAGCCTACTGATGCTCCTGTAGGAGGTCCCTGAGCCAGGTGGCACAGAGAAGTGCCATCTTGAGACCCAGTTCCAGGCTGGCCGGAAGCTGGTGTTTGCCTTGGTCAACCTGGGTGTCAGCGCTGCACAACTTTGTCAAACATGGCTGGAGGCATATCCTCATGAATCTGGAACACCCGAGTGTCTTCATTCCTGAGCTCCACCATCAGCTTGTTGTACAGGCCATCCTCTGCTCTTCTGGTGAACCATCTTCGAATCCAGACTCTTTTTGGGTGGCTCCTTTTCTTCTCGCAGTAGAGTTCACAGAGCCTGCAGATGGCTTCGCACTGTAGCAGAACATGTGGCTGCCGAAAGAGTTTGTTGCGCAATCACAGTGACATGACTGGATGCTGTGGAAGAGGAAGAGGCAGATGAAGCTGCAGAGGTCCCACCACTGGGCTGCTGTTCTGAAAGTGAGATGCAGGACGAGTTGCTCCCCCTTTTTATAGGCAGAAAGGTTCCCTTTGTATCCTCTAGGCATCCTCTAGCATCCTGCAACATCCTTAATATCTGAGATAGGTCCCCTCGCCGAACTTTTTTCCGTCTTAAATGCTTTTTTCTGTGCTGCAATCCTAGCATCCGTTCTGTATCTGTTCTGCGTCCATTCCACTTCCTCCCTGCATCTGGCGGATTGAGTTGCGCGGAGCGCAGCGGATGCCTAGAGGATATAGCGATAGCCTAACAGATGCGTAGCGTAGGCGTAGCGGATGCGTAGCGGATGCAGAACGACGAACTGGAATACATTTTCCACACAAATTTTAGCAGCCAAAACTTTCTGAGCGAATGAAACGTCCATAAACGATGCTGACGGATAGAGAGAACAAGATGGAGTCAGTGAGTACATCACATTTTCGAACGGATGGCAAGGTTTTTTGTCCGTTTTACATCCTCTTTGCATCCCTTGGTTCGGTGTGACATGGGCTTTACGAGTACTACTGTTGAGATATGTATTGGTTATATTGTATCTATGCATATTCTTTTCTACCTAATTTTAGATTTTTTTTTACCATTGAATGGAATTAATAGGCTAGGGCCTCATTTCAAATTTATCAAGAGTTTTTTTGTATCTAGAACCTATCTTCAATTCAATTATCTTTTAATTCATCTGATCATGGACTCATTCATCTTACATTGTTCAATCTTTCCAATAAGGAGACATCATCCAACTTTACTAAAACTCTTATTCCACTAATTTAGTCACTTTGGCCAAAAAATGATAAGATTTGTCTGAGATTATCTATGTTTCGTCACATTAGAAATAAATACATTATATTTATTTCTTCTTTCCTCTTCTTTACTTTCTCTTTTCTTTCTACTATCTTTGTATTAATAATACATTTGCCATTTTTAATTTTTCCCATACATGAAATTTCAAGTTCAACCAAACAGATTTTTCTTTATCTCTTAGAAGCGTCAATGCCAACTATGTAATTCTTTAAGTAACTGAACAATACAAGATGACTCTGCATGCACCCATTCACTTTTTGTCTTTTGGAGTTGGATTATTTAGATTATAATCAGAACAGGCTTTCTCCAGTTTTGAATCTCCAGAAAAGAGATTCAAAATTAGATCATATCAAATATGAAGCATGAGAAGCTATCAATCCTTGGAAGAAGTTTTACATCACTTTTCTAAGTAAAATTAGCAAACTTTACATGAGCTATCTTTATTGGAAACAGTCTACTTGACTGAAGATTAGATTTTGACTGAGAAGCAAATTACATTTAATCTAGGACAAATCGTATCTCACCATTGCATAATAGTATACAATTTAGTGGAAAAAAAATTCTACTTGTCCAAGAGATCTTCTATATACTGTCTTCATTGATTTAAAGTCAGGATTCAGTTTAATTCACAGAGACAAGATTTGGATGAATCTGGCAGCTTCTTTTATTGATTGAATACTCCTACTTTTGATCATGAAATTGTGTTAAAATACTTTCATGCTATATATATATAAAACCCTGAATTTCTTTCCATGCCAATCTCCATCCAAAAAGGAGTGAAACAAAGTTGTATATTAGATCTCTTCATTTAAACTTTTATATTATTTTTATACTCAAAATGTAATCCAAAAGTAGAAAATCAATCCATTCTATCCTAAATGGCTAATAATTCCACCTTAGTTCCTCTTTATGCTGATGACACAATAATCCTCTCCACAATGCAGGTACACCTGGAGTGAAGTCTTCAATTCTCTTCTTTATGTTATAGAATGGAAAGACTCATTGTCAGTTATTGTGTGACAAAGATAGTCTTTCTCCAAAAGGCTTAACAGTTGATGCTGAAAAAGAAATAAAAACTCTGTAGAACAAACTAAAAACCTGGGAATTGGGAAAATTCCACTTACGCATCATCACAAAATCTCCAGAACTGTAAAGCCTACAAACTTGAAATTTGGCACATATGTTCCTCTTCAAAATGACCATCAGAGCATTAGTATTTTGTATATTATTATTAACACACTCTGATGCTGAGGAATTCTTCTCCTCCTCCCCACATGAGAGGACAGGAGTTTCACTTTCAGTTTTAGTTTCACAGCACCAAGCAGCTTTAGTACAGAACAGTTGAGCTAAGCCATGCCCAGGCTCCTTACTGTCTCCTTCTTGCTCACACAGCAAATACAGGACGTTAGTCAAATGAATACCAATGGATTCTGGCAAGGCAGAGGCAGAATTTTTTCCCTTTATTTTCATCCCCAAAAACTAAGCCCGACCACATAGTTTAGTAGCAAAGCATGGGTATCGAGCTAGTATTCAATATATTTAGGCTTTCTTATGCTTAAGACATCCAGAATTTCTTCACAGACCTAGATGGGCAACATAATAATTTAATAAATAAATTTACTTCCATAGGACATGCACAGGTATCCAATTACTTGCATCTAGACCCATTAATATTTCGGGGTGTTAGATATGTCTTTTTTTAACAGTTAATTCAATGAGGTCTTTGATGTAATCCAACCCATTGACTTTATGGAAAAAAAGTTAAAAATGAAAGAAGTTGTATAGTTTTTGTTTTTCTCAAATTAGCAAATATTTGAGGGGGGGGAATGCCCAGAGTCTTATAGTAAGCAATTTTATTAAATGAATAAAATTAGGAATTCAAGGCACTTACAATTTATGAATGCTCAGATTATTTCTGAAGCCACTCTTACTCTCAGCCATATTATCAAGGTCTCTTGATTTGTGATTTGGCATAATAAGTTGTCTCTCCAGATTTTATTTTAAAATTCAGAACATTTCTCTGTTTTCTTTCATCTAATCATTTGTCATTTCATCAAATGATATAAAGGATTCCCTGTGCAGGTTGGTATCACTTTATATTTAATTCATGCACACAAGCCATGTCTCTCTAGAATTTTCATATTGATAAGTTTAAAATAAAAGGCAGAGGATAGAAATATTTTATTCTGCAATTATGGATACCATTCATAACTGTTTTATGTAATAAATCTCTAGGGATGTTTCACTTGGAAATATGGAAGTTGCTGCTTATTAGTCTCTTTGTCATATCTGGTTTGTCCTTAGTCTATGCATGGAAACATCTTCCTTCTAAAGGAAGAACAATTTGAGGCTGTAAAACAATATGACATTGTGATATATGAGATATGCTCCAGGTCCCTTCTGCTAAGGAGCTACACTTGGTGGCACCCAGGAAATGTACCTTTTCTGCCAGGAAATCTACCTTTAGGAATATCATCACCCCTGAGATGACACTGGCATGACCCTTAGTATCCTCAAAATGCTTGGTTTTCAGGGACTTATGGAAGGAGAATCAGGATGAGGCAGTCTCATCTCAGGGTCAATGATATTCCCAAAGGTTGATGTCCTGACTGTTATGGTTTGCCAGCAGCCTGTGCAGACGGCCGCGGAATTTGACAGTGGTGATGAATGGGGACCAGTCAGGGACTCTGGAGAGGACTTGGACGAAGGTCCTGCGAGTGATGCCGAGATGGGACCAGGACCATCTGGGAGTGGGGTGCTGCCTTTGGAGCCCTTGGAGTCTGGCAGCAGTGAGGCAGAAACCCAGGGGAGCCTGTCCCCATGCGTGGTTGTGCAGAGCATGAAGGCGAGAGCTGCTGAAACAAAAGGGGCAACTTGGGAGTAAGGCTTGGAGGTGATTGCCCCTCCCATAAGGTATAAAGGACAGGCAAAGATGATGAAACCTTTGCAGGAATTGTCCCAGTCCCCACGAAAACAGCAATTAACTGTCTAAATGATTACAGACCTGTCGTGTTAACGTCAGTAGTGATGAAATGCTTCAAAAGACTGGTTCTCCAATTCCTTAGGACATGCCTCCCTCCCGACTTTGCCAAATATCAGTTTGCCTATAGGGGAAACAGGTCAACAGATGACACCAGCCTTACATTCTGTAGCGAGCCATCTGGAGAAACCCAGAAACTATGTCGGGATGCTTTTCATTGACTACAGCTCTGCTTTCAATACTATCCTGCCAAGCATCCTTATCAAAAAGCTGACTGACTTGGATTTTCCCTCTTCCATCTGCATGGAATCAAAGACTTTCATCCACTTCCTTGAATACATGATTGTGTATTGTCTAACCCATCCACAGATGATACTACCATATTGGGTCTCATTGCAGGTGGAGATGAAACAGCATACAAGGGGTGGTTCAAAAATTATCCTCATAGTGCCTAGAAAACAACCTGCACCTAAACATCAGCAAGACAAAGGAGATCGTGTTAGGCTTCCAGAAGAAAAGAGAGGAAACTGCCCCACTTTACATCAAGTGGGGCTGTGTAGAGAGAGTTTCCTCCTTTATTTTTCTGGTAGTCTATCTCAATGAAGATCTTACCTGGAAAATCAACACAACCCAGGTGGCCAGAAAGCCCCAACAGAGGCGCCATTTCCTTAGAATCTTGCAAAAGAAAAAAGTAGAACAACAGCTAATGACTTCCTTTTACCAGTCCACAATAGAAAGTATCCTCGCATATTGCATTATGGTGTGGTATGCTAGCTTGACAGCCACAGATAGAAAGACATTATAGAGGGTGGTGAGCACAACACAAAACATCATGTGATACCACTAGATGACATCGCTAGGGCTTACTGCCTTAGAAGAGTGAGGAAAATTCCCAGGGATGACTCACATCCCTGTCAGCACTTCTTCACTCTCTGACCATCAGGCAGGAGATATAGAAGCATAGCCAGTTGCACCAACAGACTGAAGAATAGTTTCTACCCATGGGCTGTCAGACTCCTGAATGGAAAATAACTTCATGTCAACATAGTATGATAGATTTGCTGGGCAGGTGCGTTGTGCAAAAAGATCACATAGTGTAAGAAGATTGGGACTGGGTTAGGGACTTCTGTCCTCACTGTGAGTTGTGTCGGGGGGTGCTGAACAGAGGCTCAGCCAATTTCATTGTACATATGCTATGCACTGACAATAAAGGTAACAATAAGGAAGCGAAGTCGTTTGTTCATTCTTGAAGCTCTTTGTACTTCAGTTGGTTTTTGTTGTAGTTCATTTGACACTTCTATTATTGGCAGCACTTCACAGGAAAGAAAGGTAGGTGCTTATCTTGAGGGATTCTTTGAGATTCATTACCAGCTGGGAATGAAAATAATTCCCAGCATTGCAATAAAACAATACTTGTTTTTAAAATAAGTGTGCGTATAATTATGGTCTTGGAAGCCCTTGGTCAAGAACAGCAGCATAAAAGATATACCTCTGGGGTTTCAAGGAATTGTGATTTAATGAAATAACAACATTGTTTGTCACATCTAATACTCTTTCATAGACTTTTAATAATAATATTAATGTGGAATTTCATTGTGGGGGTTTAAAATTGTTCATTTTATGAGAGTTCTTTATTGTATGCTGCTCAGACTCATGTTTTGTGAGAAGATGTAATGACAATAGGCAGGCTTAAAACATGATAACTAAATACATGTAAAATTGGTGTAGTTTACTAAAATTAATTCTATCTGCTTTGAATATCCCAGTAATTAGGTATAAGCACAGATACTTTAAGCACTAATGAATAGATGCTTTAGCCAGGATGAAGTACAAAATACAAAAATAATTAACACAAATCAAAAGAAAAACAAAATAACATCCCCAAAGTATATATGATACTAAAACATATAACAGTGCAGTGAACAATGGAGATAATGTTGGGGAAGCTAGGCAAAGCAGCCACGATTACAATAGCCACATCTCTATTTCAGTAAGATGTGTGATCTTAATCGTTGAAATTTGTAAATCTTGATTTATGAAATAATATGCTATGCAAAGTCAGATCTGATTTATTATATAATATATGCTTAAACAGGTTGAGTCAATCATAAGCCATGCCAATAAAACAATAGGCTAAAAAGTAAATAAGTTGTCATAGGGGAAATCATGAATGAGAATGTAAAAAAAAGGAAAAGGGGTTATATTTGTACAAGTGAAGTAACACATGCAAACATAGAGTTGCAAGAAAATGTACTATTGCTAGTAAGTTTTACATGTCTCACATTGAAAAGAGTGAAGGAGCTTCAACTGCACATTTGCTACCATCACCATCTTGACTTTTTCAAATTCTTGGATCAGTCTCGACAACCATTTGTCTAAAATGTATAGGGTTTTCTGCCTAAGCAGGAGGTTGAACTAAAATACTTCCAAGGTTCCTTCCAATTCTCTTATTCTCATTCTAATATTTTAGGAATTACACTGCATGTGTTTCTTGATTCAAAATGGTAGAAAACACCACTACCATATGTTCAAAGAGAATCCTAGAGTATGAAAAAATGTGATTACAGACTACCCACATTATTTCAAATGGTGGCTCCTGGTTTTGTAACACTGTCATTTTGGTGTTATCATAGCTTATTGTAGATGTTGCTGGCTATATTGTTGTCCATTCTATTTGGTTAGTTATATTTCAAAACATTCTGATTTAATTCAACAACTCAGTTAAGTATGATGTCTGATTGAAGCTTCTGAGTAGCCATCACTGTAGATACTCAGTAGAACTTAGTATTTGGTCTCTAAGAAAAGAGCTAGTCAAAAAGGATAAATCTAAGTCTAAAACAAGGTTGGAAAACAGCTGATACTGTTTCATGCCTATTTCAAAGGAAAATGTAACAGTTTTTTTAAAATATAAAATAAGAATGATCTGAAATTATCAGAACCAAATTAACATTTTCAAAGAGGGCTTGCTTTAGAGAATGTACAATTCTTGAGGTTCAGGCATTTCTCTAGAACGAAATGTTTTCATTCTTCAAAAAGATTTCCCTTGCATCTAATTTGTCAATTCCTTTGTCAGGGCATTTTGAAAAAGAAAAATAAATTTCACTTGTATCTAGAAAATGGTACTGAATTATTATAATGACTAAAATAATGTAAAAGGTGTAAAATAATGTAAAAAAAACCTAAGCAACTTCTAAAACTGGTTGACAAGTATTTTCTTTGTGATAAATAAAGCTTCTTACAAGGGTTTTGCTGAGTGTATCAATGATGATGATTGATAGCACCAGTTACCATCACTCATGGTAACCATCACTTCCAAAGGCTTTTTGAAGAACACCAAAAGTCAAGAAGAAAAATGAGGATAAAATTAAGTTTTAAAAAAGGAATCAAGTAAGAAACCAAGCTGTCATCCTAGCTCTCTGAATTTAAAATAAATCACGAGGAAACCAGAGCCAACAGAAGAAAACATGCTTTGATTAATATTCATAATAACATTTACCAAAACCAAAATGGGCTTTGAATCAAAGTCAAAGAGGAATGTAAGGAACTTCCATCTGACTAACATACTGTAACTTTATCAGTCTTCAAAAGTGAACTGCTACTAACACTTATATGAACATATGCAACCCTTTCATAATTATTAATGACAATAATTAATTTCTGATACCATTAGTGGAGAAATTGATATTTCTTTTTTACACGTTAGGAATCCATTGTTAAAACTTTTCTATCCTTTCCTTTTGAAATAAAATCTCTGATAAAGCATTTGGTCTTTAGCACATATATACAATGGGTCCATTTTATACTCCCTATAATCCTCATTATTATCATCATAAATTGCATCAGTCATTTGATGTTGACATTGCTCACTCATCGGGGGGGGGGGGGGGNGGGGGGGGGGGGGACTTGTAGGACAAAGGAGATAACTAACCAAACTTGCCAAAGGCTATGAAAAGCTTTGCTAGAGTGACTGGAATGATATTTTGATTAGAAGCAGAGCCACAATGATTACTTCCAGAGCTTGAGCAGCTGTGCTGCTTCTGTTCTGTTGCTTCTTTAGAATGGTCTTCTCTTGGTGAGAAGTGCATATAAAGCAGAGTAGTCAATTAAGATGACATATTCTGTTTCTTACATATAAAGTGCACAATGCTCAATCAGTTCAAACATTAAGGCAGATAATATCAACTTCAAAACTAAAAGTGTATAGGTCTAACACATTGATGATGTGTTATTAAAAGTTCATCTTAAAGCAGGGGTGTCAAATTCAATTTCATTGAGGGTCACATCAGGATTGTGTTTGACCTTGAGGGGTCAGTGTAGGCATGGCCAGCTCTATGTCACTCATGTTGGGACACATGTCGTGGTCCAAGCACTCTGCCAGAGAAAACGGGATCCCAAGCTCCATTTTCAGCTGCAATAGCCTCCTGCAATCCTCTGCCAGTGAAAATGAAGCTTGTGAGAGTTTCAGGCATTCCGGATGAGCTCTGTTTTCACTGGTAGATGCACCATTTGCCAGTCTTTTGCCATTTCCAGGCCAGCCCTGTAGGGCAGATCTAAGCACCCCTGGACTGGATCCTTGACTTTGACACTCCTGTCTTAAAGGAAAAGCAATTATCTTTTGAATATCCCACCTTAGTTTATTTCAGCTATATAAGCGTGAAAAGAAATGTAAATAATTTTAATTTACTTGGGCTGGGTACCACTATGCCATAATTCCCAAATGCTGAGTGGGATAAAATGATGTGACATGCTGTTTTCAAACTCCCTTAAAGTGGGATGTGTTTCTCAAGCTTATTAATTCAAAACCTACTTGTTTGTTTGTTTTGATGTTGGTGCTTACTTTACTATTTTTAAAAGAAATATTTACACTACAAACTGCTTATAGACTGAAGTAGAATGCAAACAACTGTAAATGAATAAATGAATTACAATGTCTTTGATGGGAAGAACAGTGATACTCAGAAAAATAAGCAACAAATAAGCAAATAATAAAGAAGTGTACAAATGTGTAAAAATAAAATTATTTCCTCATTCTTCATAGCAGTTTAAAACTCCTTCAGAAGAAGGAAAATAAGACTTGCAAACCAGAAAAATCCTTATTATCAAACTTTATTTTGTGTTATGGCAAAAGTTTCAGGAGTAGGATAGAAAGATTTTCAGAAAGTTTAACTGTGTGCTCAGCATATTCTAATTTTTAGAAGTTGTATTATCAATGCTTTACTTTTTTTGATAACTTCTCAAATAATTGACAATATAGAACCCATTTTTTCTGCTGTAGGTCAAAAAGACAGTTTAACAAATTTTAAGGGCTTATACTTCAAAATCTCTTGGTTCAGTTCAGTGAAAATTGGCGTGCTCTTTTCATTTATAATGTTTTAATTTTGAACATTCCATACCATTAGAAAAAAATACATTTCCAAAAATATTTATGATTTTCTCATAACAAAAAAAAGGAAAAGTAGAGTTCTATTTTCCCCCCTGATTTATGCTCCAGAATTTGGATATGTTAGAGTACTACAAGACATATAAAGTTAATTCTTTGAGCTAAATGTAGTTAGATAAGATAAGACATCATTTTCCAAAATAAAACACTTCAAAAATCTCACTGTTTTATGAAGATTTCAGACTTAATAATAATAGCAATGTTTGGAAAATTATGTTGAAACAATAATAAATATTAATTATTGAAACTTCTTTTGAAAAATAATAAGTCATAAGTAAAAGGTTGGCGCTGAAAGATGCAAACCATCTCTTCTTTGTGTCCACAATAGTTATGATTTTTCAATGTTCCAGAAAATGCAGTTTCTCAGTGTTTGCTTGAAATAAATACTGCCTATCAACTTATTTGACAATAATTCAAACAACAATAGGATTGACTTCATGGGTGAGGCAATGCATGTACCGTTTTTGAAATGTGTTTGTGTGGGGGTCTGCTCTTTTCTTGGCCAAAGTGTACCCCAAAAAGTGAAGCTAAAAATAACATTTGCAACAAAATGCATAGCACAAAACAAATGAACTGGTTTACTGACCAAGTTAACTCCTGAAATACTACTGTTCATTTTTTTCCTTGCATTTTTACTTAAGATCCAAGTGTGAGATATGAGACTTCAGAGCTCTACCAAGCCTCCAATGGCTGAATTATTTTACTCTTCTAACTCTTCCCTATTTAATTTTTACAGTTGTCAACTGGTTTGAACTGACTAGAAGTTGGAATGAAAATTCAAGCCATTTTCTGTAAACATCAGTATTTACCACGGCCATCAATATCAAATAGAACATTACTATACCCTTGATTCAAAATAAATTCCATTTTAGTTAAGGACACAATTTTCACATTTCTCATGTTTGTTTGCATATATGTGGGGAATCATCTATCTCTTTTATTCTCTAGAAACATACAAAGTATGTTTTTAAAACCAAGACCACATTTGTCTGGAATTGTATACAAGGGTGGAATTCTACCAGTTTGCACCTATTCTCTAGAACTGGTTGTTAACACTCTAAGCAGTTCAGAGAACCAGTTGTCAGAAGAAATTCCTGGCCTAATCCTGTAAAGAAGGCAGGATGGAAATATTCTGATGTTGCTTACAGAAACTGCCTCTCTGTTAACTCTTATTACATTCTTGGTAGGACTAGACTTCCTGTCTCAGGAACTTCTCTGAAGTTTTTTTTCTCCTCATTTGCTGGTACTTTGCTTGAGTGGAGGGATCATTCAAAGTTACAATGGCTGAAAAAAATGACTTATGACCATTTTTCACACTTACAACTGTTGCAGCATCCCCACGGTCATGAGAGGCCAGGCAAGGAGATGCGTGCCTTGATGTGAGTGATATTGAATTGGCCATGCCTTGCCAATAACATGACCACCAGGCCACACCCACCAACTTAGCCATGCCCACAGAATAGTTGTAAAAAATTTGAATCCTACCCCTGATTGTATAGAGTCTCTTGCTTGAACAAGGGCTGGACTAGATGATCTCCAATATTCCTTCCAACTCTGTTACTCTATATTCTGAAACAGGAAAAAATTGTGTCCTGTCCAATTTCTATAACTATATGATTTTACTAGAAAGCTTTTTCAGTCAGAGAGGTTTTTTCCCATTCATTTTCATCCCTATAAAAGGGACATGGTGGCTCAGTGGCTAAGACACTGAGTTTGTTGATCAGAAAGGTTGACAGTTTGGCAGTTCAAATCCCTAACCCCACATAACGGAGTGACCTCCCTTTACTTGTACCAGCTTATGCCAATCTAGCAGTTCGAAAGCATGTAAAAAAGTAGAAAAAAAAGGGACCACCTTGGTAGGAATGTAACAGCATTCCATGTGTCTTTGGCATTTACTCATGCCAGCCACATGACCACAGAATTGTCATCAGACAGTGCTGGCTCTTCATCTTACAAAACGGAGATGAGCACTAGAGTTGGGAACGACTACAAGTATGTATGAGGGGAACCTTTACCTCCATATCTTCATCTTCCATCAGTTTTAAAAAGAGATATGGCTTCTTGTAATTTTTCAGGGTTGTTTAGGGCAACAGAAAAAAAGATCGGGGATCTATCCATTTCAAACTTATATCTGTCTTGTTTTACATTAGCAGATGAAAGCCAATATGACTCAATCCAGAGTCAGTTCTGAATCAAGGACATATAAGAATCCAAAACCATATTGAAATCCAATGGAAAGAAAATGGGCAACAAGACATATTTTTTTTTTAAAAAAGCCATAGAATAATAGAGTTGGAAGGGATCTTGGAAGTTCTTCTAATCCAACCCCCTGGTCTATATCATTTTAGATAAATGTTGTCCGGTCTATTTTTGAAAGCTTCCATTGATGAAGAACTCACAACTTTTGAAGGCAAGCCATTTCATTTCAATTCCTTAAGGTCACACTGGCCGACGAATGCAAAATGTATGCAAAAAGGACACAGCAGATGAGCAAAATTTTGGGAGTAGCTCTCAAAAGTGCCCCAAATTTGCATAAATAGAACAGAAAACAACGGAAAGGAACGGACATGAGGAGGATGTAGCGGGGATGTAAAGCAGATGTTCGTAGGAAGCCTAGCGGATGACAGCGGATGGAAGCGGATAACACATCCACAGGGCTTCCAGGGGAGAATAGTGAGATGGACGTGTAGCAGAAGGAGCGGATGCATAGCGGATGACGCAGATGCATCATGGACGCCTATAGGATGCGTAGCAGATGCGTAGTGGATGCATAGCGGATGCAAAGCATTCACTGCGCATGCAGGGAGGATGAATTGCATCAGCTCCATGGATATAAAAGGATGCAGCTCACAAGCAGTCAGCATTCAGAAGGAGACGCTCCTGCCAGAGACATCTTGAAGAACACCATGGTTCGTCAGTCAGGGAAGAAGAGGTAGCTGTGCTACTTCCTGCCAGCCCGTGGCAAGAAGGACAGAACCACCAATCCACCCTTCTGGTGGCTGACCTCTGAGCTGCTGTGCTTCTGCCTGCTGGCTGCGGCTGCTCCTGGTGTTGCTTCTGCTTGGTGCTTCTCCTGCTGGTGCTGCTGGTGCTTCTCTGCTGGTGCTGCGGTGCTTCCTTCCAGCTGCTGCTGGTGGTGGTGCTCTTCTCCTGCTTTCTCTGCGGTGCTAGCTGTGCTTCTCCTGCTGCTGCGTGGTGCTTCTCCTGCTGCATTGTGGTGCTTCTCCTTGCTGCGCCGCTGTGGTGGACCAGCCCCCAAAGGCCCTCAAAGCCCTGCTACTGAAAGGCCCTGAAGGCCTGCAGAGGGAGGAAGAGGCAAGGGAAGGAGAAGGGAGAGAGCGAAACAGTACTCCATTTCTGAGGGACCAATGAGGAGGAGGTGCTGAATGGCTGAAGGAGAACGAGTAACCTGTGGAGGAAGGGCCACAGGCTACTATCGCGACACCTAAGAGAAAGCAGGCAAGCTTGGGAGAGAAGGAAAGGTTGGAGACTGGGCATACAACTTCAGATGTCCTCCCTGGGGGTGGTTGGAGTCTACATGCACACCTGGTATGGCAAGCTTGAACTGAAGGAATCCAGCAGGCCGCAGTCAAGCTCACTGACCAGGAGAGACCTATTGTCATGGCCAAGTGCAGCTTCCTGTGAGTGGTGAGATCTGCCACCAAGAGCAAGCCCTTGCCTGTCCAAACCATCTCCCTCTAGACAGCCCACAGACAAGCCACTCCTCTTCCAGCCGGAGACAGCTACCGTGTCAGGAGTGTCTTTGGAGGGCCCCACAACAGAGACCCCGCACAGCTGCACTCCTGTGCTGGAGGATGTGGGAGGATTCCCCTGTCTCAGATGGAGCAAGAAGGAGCAGCCACAGAGACCCAACCCCACACCCACCCGAGCTCCACCCTACACAGAAAAGCAGGCAGAGAGACAGACGCGGAGGACAGAGCCACTGTCAGGCAGCTCCATTCAAAAATCCAGGAAAGAAATACTTAGACTCCTTTAGTTTAGAAAAAGATTATCTTTTACTGAAAGTTGAAGTGTAGCAACCAAAGAATTCTGAAATCTGAGAAATTAGGCACGCAATTCATCATATAACAAAGTGATGGAAAATGTTCCCACCCCCGAATAGTTTCAAATGACACTTCCAAATTAGAGTGTGAATATGATCATGTGGGCATCTTCAGGTGATGATGAGGTCCTCTGTCCGTTGACCTTGGCATATTTTGATAACGGGTTTGCAGTTTGCGCAGAGGAAAGAAAGCGAAGCGAGAAATAGAACCTAACTCTAGCTTATGCTCGCCCCCATCCATTTATACAACAGATGAATGTAACACCTCCAGCTCACTTCCCCAACTTATTTCGAATCTCCCCTCTCTCCCCCTCCCATTACCATATGGCAGTCGAAAAGATGCAAAGCAATAGTAGAAGATCTTTAAGGCTGACTGACAGCCACACTGTCCCTTTGGAGATCAGGGACACAATCAAAGCAGCACAGATCTTCTCTCTCAGCTGGTCCCACTTCTTAGAACAATACCATTCCTCGAACCACAAGCCCTTCATCACCTACATGAGCCAGTACCCTCATGGACATGCCCGAGGCCCAGTACCAGGCAATGAAGGAAAGGATCACAGCTCTTCTGCACCACCCCCCAGGCCCAACTGAACCTGCTCCTACCCACTCCAGGTCTGCTCCTTCACCCCAGGCAATGTCACAGCCCTTCCACAGATTTCAACAGCCCCTCACCAACCAAGGCTACCACTATCAGGACTTCCCACAGCAGAGGCAGCCCTTCCCAGTCCACACCCAGGTTCAAGAGTTCAAATGTTCAAGAGCAAGCCCCATGTTGTAATAATTGAGCTGTAGGGTTTGAGTGATTGTATGAAGGACCATCTTATATAGGAAAAGTGTTCAAATGCTATATCAAATGAATGCAAAGACCTTCCTGGCATCAGCTTATAGGAATTTATGGTTACAGGAACTGGGCTTGGCTAATATAGTAAAGAGAAGGACCAGGAAAGACATGATAGCAGTCTTCCAATATTTAAGGGGCTACCACAGAGAGGAAGGGGTCAAGCTATTTTCTAAAGCACCTGTAGCCAGACAAGGAATAATGGATGGAAACTGAACAAAGAGAGATTTAACCTGGAAATAAGGAGAAACTTTCCGACAGTGACAACATTCAACCAATGGAACAGCTTGCCCTCGGAAGTTGTGGGAGCGCCATCACTTGAAACTTTCAAGAAGAGATTGGACTGNCTTGCCCTCGGAAGTTGTGGGAGCGCCATCACTTGAAACTTTCAAGAAGAGATTGGACTGCCATTTGTCAGAAATGGTGTAGCGTTCCCCACTTGGACAGGGTTTGGACTAGATGACCTACAAGTTCCCTTCCAACTCTGATTATCTGTTATCTGCTACCTGATCATAGAGTAGGACTTGTGAGACTAGAAAGAGATTTCTGGGATACATGGAAGATTAAGTAACAAAAGAAAGGCCAAATTTAAAAATGGACTATATTCACCTGGTCCTATAGAAAAAAAAAGATTTCTGAAAAATTTCCCAGTGCATCCCAATGAAAGGGCAACCCCATTTTTCTTTTGATCATATGACCCAGAGCTGAGTACATACAGCCATCCTGTGTTTCCCAGCGTAATATAAACAGATACAGCATGAGATAAGAGCAGTAATACACACACACACACACACAAACACACACACAGATCAGCACTTATGAATCTATCATGATTACAATATCCTCCCTGCCTCCCTCTCTCATTCTGTCTTTCTTTCTCTTTCTCAGGTACACCTGCACATACATGCACACTTACATTATATGCAAACATGAAATGCATACTATGGGCACTGTTTATAAAGAAATTGGAAAGAATTTCACAAATCATATGCTTTATCTAATTTCTTTTTCAAAGAGAGCCTATAAACTGGCATGGAATTGGGGGAAAAACTTAAGAAAATCGAACTTGATTGATATGTCAGTTTCTGGATTAATGTGGATGCTCTGCATGAATTTTATATGGGAAATAAAAGGGGGTTGGGGAATGCTAAGCAATTTTATCTGTTTCTGTATAATTGATCTAGATACATTTCACTCCTACCATAGATGTTTCTGACCTATCTTTTAAAAATGTGTAGTCTGAAATTTGGATTGGCATTTTAGTCTTATTTTTATTCTGTACCATGCAAGAAGTTAACCTTAAGACAAATTAATGATAAGAATATCAATAACATAGTTTTTGAGAAAATAGTCAGGAGACCTAAATGCAATAATTAATTCATTGGTGATTGGCTGTTTCTCAGATTGTCCCTTAAAGGCACATACTCACATGACCCAATACTTGCTACAACACTCATGTTTGAAAACATGAAATATATGTGGATGAGTGGATATGGATAGACAGACAAAAAGACAGCGCATGCATGGGATTTCTATTCTGTTATAGTTTCTTTCTTATTATTAATGTATGTTAATTCAATGTCCTGATGCTAAAGGTCATTTCCTACAATTATTCCTTGCCTTTCAAATTTCCCTTTTTGTATGTTAAAAAAATGATGGTAGAAGAGCTGAGAGCACATGGAATGTCATACTTTGCAATTTGAAACACTGGCCTTCAACAGCACCAGCTGTTGTGATGACAAATGAAAGTTCAGTTTTCTTGAAAGATAGTAAATGACTAATAATACCAAAGCATATTCTGTCTTGTTATAATGTAATCCAACATTGTCATCTTTTGAAAGTATTGGGAAGTATCTTTTCTAGAGAAATAATGAGCAGTTTCTCCATTGCAAATATTATACTCTGTCTCTGATATCAACATCAATATCCCATATTATTTTTAACATCATTGCTAGTATCTGTGAACAATTATATTAATATCAATAATGGATCAGGAATAGCCAGATGTCATTCTTAAATCAGGCATTGAAAAAATACTTTCAATTTCTGAAGAGAAATAACAAGAAAAGTTGCTGTATTGTAAAATAAAACAGCCCTTACCCAGTTTTTGCAAAATTTGCCCAGTACTTCAGTATAGATCTGCTCAGTGCTTCCTCTGCTTTAGTGTAATTAACTCTTCGCTCTAGAGGTAATCCAAATACAAACTCAATTTCATAACCATGTGGAACTCCCATCCATTCTGGCCAAGCAAGTTTTGAAGATCTGTGTTCAAAGAAGTAACAAAAAGCATTGTTCCCTGCCAAGGCAAACTGTTTTATGAATTCTACTGCAGGGCATGCGAAATAATAATCCCCAACAATATCATCCATGGCATCACGATAATTGAAAATATTCTTCTCATCTTCCCAGTCTGTGTAGTGGAAAGCAATAGATTCCAATCCCATTTCATTTAATTTTGGAAAAGCAACTTTCAAACCTGCCTGGAATTCTGTTTCATTGATAACACTGTCATTATCTTTGCTGAAGCCAGGAGCACCGTACACAAGAATAGTAGTACCTTCATCTTTGTTTACTCCTAACAAGATCTGTGTTTGTTTAAAGTGTCCATTTTTCAGCAATATTTCTGGCATTTCAGCAAGAAAGTCACCATCAACTATGGGACAAAACTGCAAACTTATAAGACCGGTATATATTAAAGCAGCTTCTCCTTTCTCCAATAGCTCTTGGGGTTCCTTGTTTTGAAGACAGAATATGATCTCAGTTTCATTTTTGCCAGTACAGTGGAGGAGTTCAGCTAGAACTAGAGTTCTTTTTCTTGCTTCAGATGATAGAATTGCACCCCAAGGAGCATTCCCAGATCCACTTTGCATGATCGCCCTAGTGAAGAGAGGATAGCTTTGAGGAGAAAGAAGATGAAAACTAACAGACCCTGCTCCAGCACTTTCTCCAAACAAGGTCACACTTTTAGAATTACCCCCAAAGGCTCCTATGTTGTCATGGATCCATTGAAGTGCGAGCCTTTGATCAAACAAACCTACATTTCCTGGGGCATCTTCATTTCCTGGCAAAGCCAAGAATCCAAAAGGTCCTAATCTATAATTCATTGATACAACAATGACTCTTTCCACACGAGCTAGAAATTTGCCATCATAAACAGAGAGTGAAGATGTCCCACTGTGGAAGCCACCTCCATAAATCCATACCATGACTGATGCATTTTTAGGCTTGGGAGAAGGAACCCATATATTGAGATAAAGACAGTCTTCACTAAGTTTTGTGTTTGGATTCCACATCTCTGACCCTTCAAAGCCAGGGAAAGTATTATCTAGGAGTTGAAAGCAAGAGTTGGCATATTTGGTGGCATTCCAAGTTCCTTCCCATTCTTTTTGAGGTTCTGGCTTTTTGAAACGTAATCTACCAACAGGTGGTGTAGCAAAAGGAATCCCAAGAAATGCAGTTACTGTTCCACCAAGCACAGGTAAATGAATACCTTTGACCATTCCATTCTTAGTAGCAATGATGGTGTTATCTCCAGCAGGGAACACCTTCTTGACAAACATACAGAACAGAAGAAAGCACATTATAATTTTTGTATGGCTCCACATCCCATTGGTATGCATCATCAATTCTGAAATAAAAGAAAAAAAGAGTTTAAGCAGAACTTTGAGATGCAGAAATGCAGCGAGTCACTGCATTAGGGACCTATGTTGCATAGCCTCAAGAGACTGACTGATACCTGTACTCAAAGCAAGTGCACCTCAAATACATTCCAGTTGGGAAACTGTCCCAATTTCATTATTTACATAGTATAACCAGATGGAAGTGAAGAAAAGATAATAAAAAACACCACCTGCAATACCACTTTATTTTGAACGCTAAACTGAACACTCCCACATTCACTAATAACCAGCCAGCACCTAGCCAGAATCTAACTGAGAATATGCATCTTCATTCAGATGATCCTTTATCATGCAAACTCAGACTGAAAGCCCAACTCCTCCTTAAATTGGAGGTGAACATTATTTGTTTGTTTGAGAATAAAGTACGCAGAGTTATGAAAATGATCCTTGGAAAACTGTTCCCAAGCTGTTGATAAATGCCAGAATCTAATAAAACCTGGAAAATTTAGAGGAACTAAGTCTTGAAACAAGTTTGTTCCAGCAATTGGAAAACCTATTTATAAGGAACAGTTAATGGGTTTTGAGCTAAAAATATCATATAAACTTTTATTTTGGAATGTGTATAGCTATTTATAATTTTCACTATAATGCTGACAAAATAATGTTTGGAATTATTCAACACCGATTTGAGTCTTGCATGGAAATAAGGTCTTGATTTTATATGAAGATAACAGCAATGAGTTGAAATTTATCACAGGGAGATTCAACTTGGAAATAAGGAGGAATTTCCTAACAATAATAACTATTAATCAATGGAACAGCTTGTCTTCCAGAATTGTGAGTGCTCCATTGTTTGAGATTTTCAAGAAAAGATTGGATAATCATTTGTCAGGAATGGTATAAGGACTCCTTCCTTTGGCAGGGGGTTGGACTCCAAGGTACCTTCCAGCCCTATAATTCTATTATTCTATGAATTAAAGTTAAAAAAAATAGTGGTAGATTGGAAATGATGCAGGACTGACACAGGAGAAGTTTGTTCAAACAAGTAACTTTAGAAAAGTTTAAATCATTATTTAATCCATCATAGATATTTTAAGAGATCAAGGTTATGCAGAACAGAACAGAACAGACAAAAAATAATGTGTTCAGTGGCTTGTTTGGTAAGAATGGTTATCTCTGTATGTGTGTTTTTGTGTATATGTGGATGTGTATACATGAATGTATGATCCCTATTGACTTCTTAGTAACGTATCTAAAAAAGGCCTACTTTGGGAGTCAATTCTTGAATAGTAGTAAAAAAAGTAATATTTGTATATTCTTAATAAATATCATAGGGAAAATGCTCCATAATAATATGCAGTAACTGGGACATTTTGAGCAATTGCCTCTTGAAAGAAAGATACAGGAAAGGTGGGGGGGGGTGTTCCATGTCCTCATTACTGTCATTTTAAACAATCTGTTCTCAAGTCATTTGAGTAATGCTTCTAGCCTTAGAAGGGGCTGAGTTCATTTCTGTGGAAAATACAGCTGCACAACTCTTAGAGAGCTGTTTTGCTCATTGCAAGCTAAGATTCTGAAAGCTGAGAATAGAAAATATAAACATTTTTCCTTTAAGTGTTTCCTAAATATATGACACTATCAAAGAAAGTGAAGGATAGATAAAGAATATTAGGAACAATATTTCACTGATTCAGTTGAATGCAAGAGCAAATGAAAAGTCACACTATAGGATAAGGATTGAATGGAACAGTAAATTTTATATTCTGCATCCCATAAAGAAATATTATCTTTAAACTGTACTAATTGAGGATCTTACAGGAACAATATGTGCATGCATGAATGTTATGTTTTAATAGAGGAATGGAATCAAGATCATGTGAAGTTCAGGTGCTGCTTTACAAAGCCTTAGTGAGACAACACTTGAAATACTGCTTCCAGTATTTATTAATACCTGCCTCCAGTTCTGGTCACCATGACATGAAAAGGATGTTGAGACTGTGGAAAAAATCAGAGAAGAGCAACAAAAATGATTTAGGATCTGGAGACTAAAATGGACAAATAATGGTTACAGTAACTGGGTATGTCTAATCTAATGAAAAGAAAGACTAGGGGGGACTTTTTAGCACTACTCCAATATCTGAGGGGTTCCTACAAAGATGAAACTATTTTCCAAAGCACCAAAAGGCAGGACAAGAAACAATGGCTGGAAACTAACCAAGGAAAGAAGCAACCTAGAATTAAGGACAAAATTTTCTGATGGTGAGAGCAATTAACCAATGAAAAATCTACAGAAGTTGTCTACAGAAGTTGTGGGTGCTCTGATCACTGCAGGATTTCAAAAAGAGACTGGACAACCATTTGTCTGAAATGAAATAAGGTCTGCTGCCCAAGCAGAAGGTTGGATTAGAAGACCTACAAGGCCCCTCCCAACTCTATTATTCTATATTCTATGTTCTTTTAAGTCTGGTACAGAATGCGACTGCTCTAGGGAATATGAGAAATGCTTTGAATGTTTTGAATATGATTTGAATGGACTTAGTCCTAAAACTTGGCTTTAGGTGGATGAGTACGGATGCCTCTTGCCAGGGAGTAAGACAACAGAAGTGACAGACTTTCTGCACCATTCCTAATTTCTCCAAGGCTTGACCTAATCAAATATCTTTTCACTGATGAATAAAGCAGATGATGAATAAAGCAGGTTGCCCCAATATGGCAGAAATTGTCTAGACAATGGAGAGAAGGGTTTCTACACTGAATACCGCACTGATTATATCAAAAGTAAGTCACACAACCCACAATCCCACATCCAACCCTACCTCATCCAACTCACCATCACTCAAAACTAGGCATGCCCCTAATTACCTCAATTCCAACTACAACTAACCTTAAATGCAAGCTACTCTATGCAAGAAGCCTTGTGAATAAAATACCTGAATTTCTCCTTTTACTAAATATGGCTAAATTCGACATCATATTTGTCTGTGAAACATGGCTCAGTGCATCTTCCTGACTCCATTACCACAGTAAAGAGACTACCATACCGATCAGAATTTAAATCTGTAGAGGAGGTGGTATTTACTGTTTTCTATAAAAAGTCCTTACAATCTAAAAACATCCAAGTTACACAAGAGCTTGCTCTTGCGATGAAGCCATCATCTGTGAACTGTCCTTAAATTATCACATTTTCAATTCTTACTATGTTACAGAGGCTGATTCTGACATCGAACATGTAAACAGCTAAATTCACCAACGAACATGGGTAATATCCTGTCCATTCATTTTTATTCTTTCTTGATGACTTCAATCTGGACCCTCCATTACATTCCTAAACGAATGTAAAACTGAACCATACATGCAACCTTCTACAATGCTGTAACAAATCTGGGACTGGAACAACTAGTAACCAACAATACTAGACTTAACAACTGCCTTGATCTCATCTTCTGCAATAGTTTGAATTCAATTTACAGAATACAAATTAAAGAACCCTTTTCCACCAGTGACCACAACATGATTGACTTTTGTCTCAACAGACGTCCACACAAAAATCAACACAATGATGTGTCCCCAATTATAATTTTCAAAACAGGCAACTGTGATCTTATAACAATGATCTCTCATCCCTTGATTGGCAATTCTTATTCACTGGATGCAATACTGTTGAAGACCATTACAACATATTTTTACTTGAAGTCAAAAGAGTCATCAACTATATGTACCAAAAACAACTCCAAAAACAGAACAAAACAGATCCATAACAAAAAGAAGCTTCAATCAAAAAGAGATCACTTTGGCGGAAAAACAAATCTGGTCATGTTGCAACTTCAAAAGCTGAACATTTATGTTCAGCTTTTAAAACAAACATTTTTTATAAATGTTTATAAACAAACATTTATGCCACCAGATAAAGACTGAATGCACTCAATTATCACATTAAACAAGAGGAAAACCTTCTACACACCAATTCCACCTGTGCTTTGTACAATTTTGTAAACAACAAACTAAAAGACTCAAGGTCTTTCCCACCCCTGAAAGGACCTAATGGTAAAGATGCAACGATGACACTATTAAAGCCAATCTCTTCAACACATTCTTTGGCTCAGTATTTGTAAACAGCAATGGATCATGCCAGTATTTCCTAGCCAAACCACAGAAAACTACAATGATCTAATGCATATCAATTTTAAAGTAGACAATGTTGAAAAAGCACTGTGCAATCTAAAATCATCTCTAACTATTGGACCGGATGGAATAAGTGCCTACTTTCTTAAAAAAAGCTATCTACTGCCATAGCCAAACCTCTAAGCATAACCTTCAAAAAATCTTTCAGGACCAGCTCCTTGTCAAAACTATGGTCACAAGCCACGGTCATCCCCATCTTCAAAAAAGGAGACCCAGCCTAGTTGAAAATTACAGACCAAATCTCTTAATGTTGCACCACCTTAAAAGTCATGGATCAAGGCTGCTTCTACTGGCCAATCGAAGTGGCTGGTGACTGCACTTGGGGAGCTTCCATCTCCCGAAAGAGACTGCCTAAATGCGAGGGAACACGGGTAGCCACCCCACACCCTGAAGCAGCTGGGGACTCTGCCTTCAAGGGAGTTTTCATCTGCCAAAAGAAGCAGCCTCACGGTGAGGGGAGTCTGTGTGTGTGTGCGCTTGCCCCGAGGCCGCTTCTACCAGCCAATCAAAGTGGCTGTTGACTGCATTTGGGGAGTTTCCATTGCCCAAAAGAGACTGCCTAAAGGCGAGGAGACATGGGCAGCCACACCTCGCCCTGAAGCGGCTGGGGACTCTGCCTTCAGGGAGCTTCTATCAGCTGTCAGGGTATTCTAGTCTAGGCTACTTGCAGGGTACTTCTAAAGGCAAGTTTTCTCCCCATCCCCCCTGCCCTTCCCCGGCCCATATCTCTTTTACCTTGTGTAGTTCTCATGAACAAGGTGAGAAGTGGTGGGAATAGCATGGTTGAAATAGGCCTAATTTTGGGGGCAGGGCTTAATTTTTCCAACTCACTGCCTAGAAATCATGCTGGGCCTTCCTATTGGTGGAGGCCGTATTGTTGGAGAAACATGATAGATATAATATTTTACCATCTGTATTGCTGTAAGGGTGTTCAAGACCTCATCTACCAAATGCAGCCGCTATGTGGTGAGAAAAAGATTGCATACATTTGTCATATATAATTGCACTGTAAATTTTTACAGAAATATTAGATCTATTGATATTTTGCCTTTAATATGCAAATTCCCAGGAAGGCCAGACAACCTTTATGTGAATGATCTTCCCCTTCATTATTTGTTCAATAGACATTTTTTTGTTTTGCAGCAATGAAAATAAGTCATAATTGGTCCCAGGCATAACCACTTACAATTTATATATGGATTCTGATTTAATATGAGAATTCTTCAATCATCCTACTTATTTTGTTTAGGTGGTGTGCTTGTTCTGCATAGTATATTAATGCACATTATTGTATTTGCTTATTTTATTATTATTTTACAATAGAAATTTATTGCCATGATTGTATTTTGACTCAACTATTTAAATTGATTTTTGTGTTGTATGTTTTGTAAATTATTCAACAGTAACTGAATAAACATTGCCATTACTTTTAACTGTTTTTCTACTGGAGATGGAGTCAAACATCAACTTCAAGAACACCAGACCAAAAAATGATATCCAAGGTTTTTTTCTCTTCTCTTTTCTATTGAATGCAAAGACATTTTGTTTTACTTTTGCAATCCTTTAATAAGTATAAGAGTGACCCATGTACAGTCAAGAGGGAATTCTAATGTCTGGTAACATGTTTAATACATGATTGCTTGTATCTCTGCAAATTCAACAGCTCTGACTAATGAAACCACAGCTTATTTTGAAGACTGGCAAAGAAGCCTTCAGTGTGTATGTATGAATACTTAATAGCCTATCCTGCCTTTTCCATTTCTAAGAATATGTTTAAGGCATCTCAAATAATCATGAGAAACACACTATCATTTAAAAAAAGGACTTGAACCTACTTCTGCGGTAAAGCACATTTCAGCAGATACTAGAAAAAAAATTATCTGAGGTCCTAAAAAGTTGCTATTTGAGGTCCTAAAAAGTTGATCATGCAGTTGAACAAAGAGAGTAAGTTGATATGAGATGATTTTATTTATTTGATTTGATT
Source organism: Laticauda laticaudata (assembly GCA_004320025.1). NCBI lineage: Eukaryota > Metazoa > Chordata > Lepidosauria > Squamata > Elapidae > Laticauda > Laticauda laticaudata. The sequence goes on along the minus strand of BHFT01000707.1, from coordinate 16,288 downwards.
TGTCAATTGCTTTCAAGATAATAGGTGTTAGGAATGTAAGTAACCTAATAGCTATTTGGGTTGGAAATATGTAAACTAGGACAGTCATTTTAATACTGTCTCTTTAAGAAAATACAAAATTTGTAATTGGGTGTGGTTTCTCAAACGGCCATAAGATGGAGCCAGAAACCTGGGTTATTTTAGACTTAGTCTCCGAAGAGTGTGTCTGAGTGAATCTCTGTTTTCCTTCTGTTTGAGAGTATTGCCATTCCTCAATTTTTCCTAATTGACTGCTATTCTTGGATTTGATATGAGTCTGTTATTGAATTGTTTTTGACACTGGACTTTGTTGTTGGATTATCCCTGGACTAAAAACTGATTGATCTTACCTGTGAATGACTTTGGACTGTGTTTGAACTTAGCTTAAAAGTTTCTGGAAGTAAAAACCTACATTTATTGTACAGTGTATCTGTGTGCTGCATGTGTATTATTCAAACACTACTCTTAAATACTTCTCCCTATATGCGCTCATTCTCCTAATAGGGAATTACCTGAACAATAGGTATAAGTACAAACATGAGTAAGAACAAAGGAAATAGGTATGAATAAATGGGGACAATAGGACAGGGAGGGTAGGCACAATTGTGTACTTATGCACGCCCCTTATAGACCTATTTGGAATGGGGTGAGGTAAACAGTGGATAGTTTGATATATACATAGGGAGGAGAACAGGAGCTTATTCAAACAAAGCACATTCAAATATAATTCTTCATATTATTCTTGCATTTTCAATTAACAAGTCCAGAAAAGACAACTTTAATTAGCTATAGAACTGCAAGTCTATATTAGGTAGTCAGTAAGAAAGTTGACCTTGATGAAAATGTGCAGAAACTGTTACCTAGGCAAAAGGGGTTAAAATATTTTTAAAGGCCCTGTCACACTGGCCGACGGATGCAAAACGTTAGTAAAAAGGACACAGAGGATGAGAAAAATATTCCATCCGTTGTTATCCGCTCTCAAAAGTGGCAAAAATTTGCATAACCAGAGTGGATAACATGGAAAGGAACGGATGGGGGGAGGAGGCAGGGCGGATGGAAAACGGATGTGGAATGGAAGCCTAGTGGATGGAAGCGGATGGGAGCGGATGGCACATCCGCTAGGCTTCCGGGGGGCTGTAGCAAAGTGGACGCGGAACGGATACAGCGGATGCAGAGCGGATGGCGAGCGGATGAAGCGAATGCAGAGCGGAAGCCTAGCGGATGCCTAGCGGATGCACAGCATTCACTGTGCATGCGGGGAGGATGCATTGCGTCAGCCCGCGATATAAAGGGAAGCACTCGGAAGCAGGTCACCATTCAGAGGAAAGACCTGCTTCCCAGACACATCAAGTGCCTTGTCAGCCGCTGCCCTGCATGCCTGCCGCCAGCCTTGCTGCCAGCCTTGCTGCCAGCCTTGCCTGCCTGCCATTCCTGCCAGCCTCCTGCCTGCCAGCCTTGCTTCCTCTGCCAGCCTGCCAGCCTTGCTGCCAGCCTGCCTGCACCTGTCTTCCAACCTCCCTGCCACCTTGCCGCTCCTGCCTGCCTGCTTGCCAGTCTGCCCTGCCAGCCTTGTTGCATGCCTTCCTGCAAGCCTTCCTGCCAGCCTTTCCTGCCAGCCTGCCTGCCAGCCTTGGTGCCTGCCCTTCCTGCAAGCCTGCCTGCCAGCCTGCCTGCCTGCCTGCCTGTCTGCCAGCTGCCAACCTTGCTGTCACCCAGCAACCCCACAACCATGGGAAGAAGAAGAAAGTCTCAGCCATCCTGCTACCAAGCCCTGTCAAGAGGGACAGGCCAACCTCCCACCCCCTGGCCCTCACTCTGCTTCTGCTGGGGTTTCTGTAGCACGGGCCCGCTCTTCTGCAGCTGGGGCTTCTTGCTGCTTCTGCTTCTGGAGGAGCTGATGATGATGCTTATGGTGGTGGTGCTTCTACTCATGCTTACTCTGCTGTAGCTGCTTCTGGCGGTGGTGCTTCTGCAGCTTCTGCTTCTGGAGGAGCTGATAATGCTGCTTATGGGGGTGGTGCTTTGCTCATGCTTACTCTGCTTGATGCTTGCTTCTGTGTGGTGGTGCTTCTGCTGATGCTGCTTCTGGAGGAGCTATGATGCTGCTTGGTTCTGGTGGTGGTGCTTCTGCTGGTGCTTACTCTGCTGTAGCTGCCTCCCTGTCCTGCTGTCTGCTGGTCCTGCTCATCCTGCTCGTGCTACTGGTCCTGCTCGTCTGCTCTCCTGCTCGTGCTCCTGGTCTGCCTCGTCCCTGCTCGTCCTGCCTCGTCCTCTCGTCCTGCTCGTGCTCCTGGTCCTGCTCCATGCTCTTGGTGCTCTGCTGGCGCTTGCTGGCTTACTCTGGCTGATGATATGATTCTAGCCTGCTGGTGCTGGCGCTGGTAGATGAGATGATGATGATCCTGCTGTGCTGCTACTATTGTGTGGTGGTGGAGAGCAGCCCCTAAACCTGGAAGCCCCTCTATGAGGGCCCATCTGGTCCTGCCAAAGGAGAAAGAGCAATATGCGAGAACAGGAGAGGAGCAACTCATTGAGGAGGAGACATGAGGATGAGGTGCTGGAGTGGCTGAGAGAGAATGAGTATCTGTGGGAGAAGGGACAACAGGCTCTACAGAGACACCAAAAGGAAGCAAGGTGCTTGAGAGAGAAGGCGGAGGAGTCTGGGCTACACCTTCAGAGGTGCCCCCTCGGCTGGTGGCATTAACATAACGCACACCTGGTACGGGAAAGCTGCACCTCACAGAAATCTGGCCAGGCCACAAGTCAAAGCTGACAGACAGAGAGACCTAACGTCATGGCCAGGTGCAGCTTCCTGGAAGGTGAGATCCGCCACCGAGGAGCAGCCCTCTCACTACCCTCCTCTCATCCGGCAGCTTGCCTGAAAGCCATCCTCTCTCGGCCGATGAAGATCCAGCTCCTGTCTCCAGGCAGGTTTCTGTGGAGCGTCCCACAGCGGAAACCTGTGGACAGTTGTTTTTAACCATGGCGGAGCACGTAGAAGACTCCCTGGTGCAGTGGGAGAAAGGACGGTAACTTTCACCACAGTCCTACCTGCAGATCTACCCCTAAGCTCTACCTTCATCAGAAAGCGAGACCCAGACTAGGAGGGCAGAGCCACACTGTCCTGCTGGAGATCAGGGACTACCAATCAAAAGCAGTCATAGATCCTCTTTCTCTCAGCTGGTCCACACCGACTCCTCATCCTCCCAACCGCAAGCCTTCCTCACCTAGGAACAGACCCTCACAGACATGGTGGAACCCAGTTATCCTAGGTGGTGAAGGACTGATCACTGAGCTGTGTTCACAACCCTCCAGATCCAGAGGAATCTGCTCCACCCCAGTCACAGGTCTGCTCCTCACCCCAGTGATGATCCCTCCCATTCCAAGGCCTTTCCACCAGGCCCTCACCTCCAGGGCTACGGCACCAGGAGGTCCAGCAGTCACAGGCAGCAGCCCTTCCCAGTAGTAGGCACAGGCTCATCGGACCGCACCGTTGCCACCCTCGGTTCACTGATGCCACCAAGCCACCCACGCCACGATGCCACGACGACACCAATGCCACCCCACGCCACGATGCCACCCACACCAGTCCTCACAACAGCTGCAAGACCAGACAGCCCACACTACAGCTGCTCCTTCCTACCACCCACACCAACGCCCGGCCTCAAGTACATCTGTCGTGATATTGGGCACTGACACCCCATGGCATAGAGGAAGGAGCTCTCAACATACGAGGGCTGAGCAGCTGTCCTAGAGCTTCCTCAACCACATCTATGTCATTTAGCTCTGTCATGTTCTCTCGGGGCCAGGCACCCCAGTGGGCTTCAAGACCAGCACTCCAGCAGCACCACCTCCAAGCAACCTGGACTTCAACCCTGAGAACTGGCAACCTCTGAGTGACAGAAAGAGTGCCAGAACTGGGTGCTACCTGTATACTTTATTTGACACTTGACTTGGGTCATTTTTCTTTTACAGCTTGTTTTATAAAGATATCTTTGCTTCACAAACTTGCCTCATGTATTTTATTAAATAAAGGTCTTGGTGAAACTTTTAGAAATGGTTTTAAGCCTTGCATGCTTGTGGGATGGGTAAAGGATAGCATTGGGTGGGCAGGGATACCTTTGGGATGGGTAAAGCTGTGGGATGGTTAAGATAGCTCTGGGATGGGTTGAGATATCTGTGGGATGGGTTAGATAGCTGTGGGATGGCAGGGATACCTGTGGAATGGGTTGAGATAGCTGTGGGATGGGTTGAGATAGCTGTGGGATGGTTGAGATAGCTGTAGGGATGTGAGATAGCTGTGGGGATAGATAAACTCCAGTGCAAGCATAGTGGAACTGTATGGTCACCCTCCAGGTGCCACACCTTTGGCCTTTATTATCAATAATAATGTCATCATTGATCGCACACATGTCCAACATAAAACACAACTTTTATTAAACGGCCTGTTCATTGTAGGCCCACCCACATACATGCCCAATCTCATCCGTGTGATGAGACAGGCTGAAGGAAGCATCCATTAATTATCTACCCATCCTGTCTTGCACTCCACTGCTCCAGCTGGGGAGTTGCACACAATGTTTCAGGAGGTTGCGCTGCTTCTTCCCTTCACGTGAGGCTCTGTTGGGGCCTTTGCACATCCTCAGTGTCTATCAGGTTTTGCCCTTGCTCCATTCCTCAGGCTCCATGTCCCCATTGCCTTGTTGGAGGTCCATGAGCCTGTTTCTGCAAGACTGGGTAGCAGTGCAGATGAGATTGTGCAGGATGCAGAAGCTTCCACGATCCTCCTCACGGTCTGTGGCGATGCTGCATGGTGGTGAGAGAGTACCTGGAACCTGTTGGCCAGGATGCCAAAGGCGTTCTCCACCACCACGCCTTGCCCTGGACAGCCTGTAGTTGAAGATCCTCTCTTCACGGGTGAGGCATCTGAGGTGTAGGGCTTCATGAGGTAGGTTCCGAGGGAGAAGGCGTCATCCCCCATGATGAAGTAGGGCACATCTTGTGTGTCGTTGGGCAGGGGTTCTGGATCTGGGAAACCCATGATGAGGTTGCGTTCCAGCCCCTCCTTGAGATGACTGGCGTTGTATACCTGGGCATCTGAACATGAGCCGTTGCCTGAAGCATCGATGTACATGAACTTGTAGTCAGCATCGACCATGGTGAAGAGGACGATGCTGAAGAAGCCCTTGTTGTTGAAATAAGTGGACCCCAACTTGGCTGGAGATTTGCAGGCTGTGCTTGCTTGCCATCTATGGCTCCAACGGTGTGTGGGAAGTTCCACCTCTGATACCACTGCTCTGCAACTTTCTTCCATCCTTCTTCAGTGGAGTGGCACTTGAAGAGCTCCTCCAGGTATTCTTCGATGATGCCTGCACCACTTCTCTGACCACAATGCTGATGGTGTTGTGTGGCAGCCCTCCAGCTGTACTGCATGCTCCTGTAGGTGGTCCCTGAGGCCAGGTGGTGCAGAGTCAGTGCCACTTGAGCCAGGGTCCAGGCTGGGTGGAAGTTGGTGCTCCTGCTTGGTCAACCTGGGTTTCAGCCGCTCCACAACTTCATCAAACATGGCTGAGCGCATCCTCATGAAGTTCTGGAATGCACGAGGGTCTTCGTTCCTGAGCTCCACCATCAGCTTGTTGTACAGTCCATACTCTGCTCTTCTCCAATCCATCTTCGACCAGACACTTCTTGGCACCTCCTTTTCTTTCCCGTAGTAGAGTTCACAGAGCCTGTAGATGGCTTCTCACTGTTGCAGAACGATGGTGGCTACCAAAAGGACTGTGTTACGATCCATGGTAGACATGACTGGATGCTGTGAAAGAGCAAGAGCCATGTGAAGGCTGCAGAGGTCTGCACAGCAGGGCTGCTGGACTGAAAGTGAGATCCAGGTGAGTTGCTCCTCCTTTTTATAGGCAATATAGGTTTTCCACTATGTGTCCTTTTGCATCCTCTCGGCTCCTCTGGACATCCTTAATATCTGACATAGGTCCCTCTGCGGATGTTTTTTTTCCATTTTAAATGCTTTATTTGCGTGCTGCATCCGCTTTCATCCTTTTCTCCATCCGTGGTACTAACCCTGCGTGTCCGTTCCGCTTCCTCCCTGTGTCCGCTTTCCTCTGGAGTGGATTTGAGTTGTAGCGGAGCGGATGCCTAGCGGATGTAGCGGACGCGTAACGGATGCCGACGGATGCAGAACGGATGTCCCCCGTATGCCTAGTGGATGCAGAACAGACTTGTTGGATACATTTTCCGCTTAAGAGTTTTGAGCAGCTCAAAACCTTTTGAGCGGATGAAATGTCAATAGACGGATGCTGGACGGATAGAGAGGAAAACGGAGGCAGTGAGTACAGAACGGAAGCTTCGCTTTAACCAACGGATGGCAAGTGTTTTTCTCATTTTACATCCTCTTTCCATCCATTGGTGCAGTGTGACATGGGCTTAAAGTTCAGAGCAATGATATAACTTTGGGAAGAGATTTCATTTATTCACTAGAATACAAAAAGGAAGAAACGTAGCATAATCAAACCATTAAGATCCTGTGTTATAATCAACCAATAAAAAGGCTTGATGTGGACTTGATTCCTGTTCTGATCTACTGAGAAGGGTTGACAATTAGTAAGGAGTGGCAAATTTAAGAATAGATGTAACTGAGATTAAGTTATATGAAAGCTTTTGCTGAAATCTTATTAGACATTTGCTGTTGATGGATTGATTGATACCATTCAATTTTAATATTTTTCTTTCTCTCTTATATATACACACTTTAAAACATAGTTCCTTTCAATTATAGCTAGCCACAGATATTCAGTGGGAGGAGTTACTAGGGAATAATTCTGTGACATCTAAAGAAGGACTTCCTTTTTTTAAGATACACATCTGTTAAGCAGGACAATGATATTTATTTCTTTCCCAGTCTTTGCCTGCAGAGATGACAGTGACAACATTAGAGAACTGCTAAACCAATCTTTCTCAACCTGGCTAATTTAAAAATGTGTTAGCATGTGGATACTTTGAAGATGTGTGGACAACTCCCAGAATTCTTCAATTCAAGAAGTCATTCAACTCCCAGAATTTCCAGTCTTCAATTCCATTGCTGGAATTTTGGGAGTTGAGGTCCACACCTCTTCAAGTTGCCCAGGTTGAGAAAAAATGTGCTAATCATTTAGATAACAATAAAAATTGGGTGGAGGCGATGACATTACCAAAAAAGAGAGAGAGAGAGAGAAAAAGGAATAAATAACTTTTTTAAAAAAAAGTTAAAACACACTCCTATTTATATCTACCTAGAAGTATGCCTTTTTTGCATTTTGATAGTGATTACTCTTAGATGAGAGTAGAGACATGCTACAAATAGTGTAAAACAAGACACCTCCCCTGCCCAAAAAATCAAGGCTACATATTTCTATCAATAATAACACTGGATTAAGTGTTATAGTAAACTACACAAGTACCTATCTTCACAATTGGAAGGTATTGATTTGAATTGTAAATGCTTAAAAGTGTAATCCATTTTTCCCTTCATAACCCTGACAATGAAAATATAAAATGGAAAGGAAAAATATGAGATGATCCTCTGGACTTTGAAGCAAGTCCCACTAACTATAGAGTTGGATTGAAATCTAAATTACACATTTAATTAGAAACTGCTTCATGGTATAAGACTTTAATCAAAATAATTTAACTTACTTAAGAAGGTGAGGGGAAATATGTTGAAATAGATCTACATCTTTTCATATCATATTTACACCACATAGAATTTAATAGGATTATTGACAAAAAGTATGTTGAATCTAGATTTGAAACAAACAAAACTTTCCTTTCACAGAAAACTTAAGCATTCAGTTAAATGCAGCTACATCCAACACCTATAGAATGCCTACTGTTTTAGTTGGAAAAAGAAAAGGAAAGTTTTTAGTTGTGCAAATTCAGAATTTACAAGCAAAATATTTAAACCCCTGTGCTTAAATGAAGGAACCAGCTCTAAAAAGAAAAGAAAAAAAGAAAGAAAAAGAATAACATGTTAAATTCATAGACTGTTGGTCTATTAATATAAACATCAAACAAGTACATATAGCAATGCACTGGCTGGCAGCCAATTTTAGCTATCAACTATACATATTGGAATCTGTCATAATGTTGTACATACCAAATGGTTTATGCAACACTTTTTAAACTGTTTTAATTTTCTACCAATTAGCAGTTCAGGTTAAACCATGCTGTAAATCCATACGTGTACATCTTAACATATTGTTGTACGGAAGTCAAATGTTTTGCAATAGGAATTTGATCTCTCTCTCTCTCTCTCTATTGCAATCAATCAAAAGTTTAGCTGTTGGTATTCTTAAATTGACTCATATTAACCCAAAGCAATTCAAAACAAATCTATCTCATTCTCATAAGATTAAAAGTAATTAGAAAGTTTATTTCAGATGACATCCAAATTAAAACATGAGTTTAGATATGTTTATTTTTAAAGATTTGTTTCCATTTAGCCTTACTCCATGGAAGTTAAACAGAATATACTTCACTATCATCATTCAGTGAAGCAACACAAATTGATCTCAGTGATTGTTTCCTCTTCTTGTAAATCTTTAGTCAACCAGGAAATCTATTTACAAGGCAACATGACCTCAATTTAAATTCAGAAAGTGGCTAAATTAATAAATGATTTTTATAAAGTTCAGTTTAATTTACTTAGCTCAGAATCCATTGAATAATACTGTAGTTCAATACGCCTGCCTGCTTACTTGTTTCATCATTTGCAAAATAAATTTGGTATTCTTAGCAGAGCAACACATGGAAAGAACATAGCATTTTAGCAGACTGCAATTCTGTACATATCAAGCTTAACTATAAGTTTTGCTGATAGAGATCAGCGTAAATAGAGAATCTCTTACCCAGTTCAGTCATAGAGAAGCCAATGGAGAGAGGGGGAGAGGGAGAGAGAAAGAGCACGCAGTGCTCTTTAATACTTCAGGAAACTGCAGTGTTCAGCTGCTTCTATAAAGCTTCCAAATTGGACTGCTGACATTATAATCAACTGTTTAGGAAAGTGATCGCGAGACTTGGCAACTGGAATCTGATCTGCAGGCAGGCAGTCTTTATATCTGACATCTGTTCAAAATAGCTGAAAGATTTGAGAGTTAACAGAAACTGGAGATTTGAACATTCCATTTTCTTTGATTTCTCAAAAAATGGGAATAGCAAAGAAGTATACTTTCAGTTTGAAAAAGCTACCAACTTTCTTTTACTTCTACAGAAGGAGAAAAAAAGTCCGAGAAAAAAATAGTGTAGTCCTTCTCCTACCCATGTTAGCTTTTGTTCTCTTCCATTCACATATAAGAATAAAGAAAGTATTGTACCATGTTGTTGGACATCAGAAAAAGTGATGGGTCCTAAATAAAGATCACACTGTTTTTATGTATTTTCTATTTTGATTTTGTTTTGCTTCTTTTTTGTAAAGAGAAGAAAACAAGGGAGAAAACAGAAGAGAAATATTCAAGGAGAAAAATAAGAATATTGAGATGGAGGGAACGAAGGAGAGAGGGAGAGAGGGAAGAAGGAAGGAAGGAAGGAGAGAAGAAAGGAGGAAGGAAGAAAATATTGCAGGATGTCTATAAAATATTAAATTTGCATTCATTCCATCTGAAAATGAGTACAAACATAACAACATAATCTCTACTGTTGATTTATGAAAATAAGAAATGATATTGTTACATTTTTTTAAAAAAAATCCTCCATATCCACATACTCATTAGATACTTTCTAAGAATAGCATTATTATTATGATATTGCAGCAAAACCTATAACCATTTCTGTTCCTATTACCAAAACCTTGATTTTTTTTAATACTTTACATTTCAGGATATATAATCCTTATTTAATGCACTGAAAAAGAAACATTTAGCAAAACATGGAACCTATTTTTATAGAGCAAAGAATTCTCTACAGTCTTGGATATATTTCATGAGTTTGGTCGCTGCAGACTATTTTCAGATATACTATTGAATGTTTAGCCTCATGGAAAAGTGATGAGAAAGAATCATATAAAAAGAGTAAGTTGAAAGTTTGTTTTGACTTTTAATTAGCTCTGCAATGTTAGACTTTTCAAAAGTCTGAATGCACATTGCCTAGCAGCTTACAGGGAACCAAAGAAGGTTGTTCCTGTGTGCGTCGGTGAGTGTGTGTATAAAGGAAAACATTTAGCATGCCCTAAATCTTTGGGGGCATCACTGCTGGTGAACCTGATTGATGAATCTTTTTTCCCTTTCTCTTTTGCAGTATTTCATGGTAAACTATAGCCTCTTCTATCCAGGGTTCTTTGAGAATCGGTTGTGGTCTTTTTTTTCTTCGAATTAATGTTTTACATTCTTCCCTTGAGTTCCTAGAATCATGGCCAGGGCTTCCAATTAATAATATTCAAGCCTATTAGTGTTCTGTGGCCTTTGAGACACTCCATAGATTACATGTGATGGAATATCATATTAACACTGTCTTCTGGATATAAGTTACTCCTGAATAACTTATGGAAACTCCTATATCTATGTCTATAAATCCCACACATCCTGGAAATAAAATGTTAAAACTTCTCCCCTCAGGATGCTGTTTTAGGGCATCACATGCCAAAACAACCAGACACAAAGATAATTCCTTCCCTTTCCCACATGCCATCACTCTGCTAAACACCTAATTCCCACAGCATTGTCTTGTGCCTAAAAAAATTTATTCTTATAGTAGGACTGTACTGCTTTTATCATTCTCATCTTCTCTACTACCTTCTCCTATTGGTATCTTATGATTATCCCTTGTTTGCATCTTATGATTTATAATTTATGATCTATGACTGATCACTTTGTTGTTCATGAGTACACTGAGAGCTTATGCACCGGAGTTAAATTTCTTGTGTGTCCAATCACACTTGACCAATAAAAAATATCCCAATATTCTAATTCAATCATACTCTTTCTGTTCATTCTATGTGAATCAGCATGGCAGGCATACTTCTGGTATATTCTTTGAAACAATATCACCTAGAAAGGTGTAGATGAGCTAAAAATACAATTCTAAGAATTCTCTCCAGGTGTAGGAAAGGGTAGTCACTGATGTCCCTCAAGACCTTTGAAGAGTGCAAGGCAGGGTCAAGATGTTCAGTCTTTTTTTGCTAGTCTATTTCTGCTTCTGCAGGATTGAGAGTTAACAGATGAGTTCATTTAGTTGACTTTTGATAAGGCATTGACTTTGTTTATGGCCTCAGTTTGTAGAAAACGATGCTAATGCACTGAGATTAACTATATTTTGTTTGCTTGTCTCAATGCATCTTGAGTGTATTTAAAAGCTCTCAAATGAGCAGTTTAACACTTCCATGCTCCCATGTAAACAAATGAGATGAAGATAACATTTTACTTGAATATTTTATTGCAAGTCCTGTGTGAAAAAAGCCAAGTGTCCATTAGCAAAAAAATGAATATATCTTCTACCTAGACTCTCTACCACAAAAGGTAGGTAAAATGTCAAGAGGAAAAGGTCTGGAGCTGAAAACTACAGAGCCATGCCTTCTTCAAGTCTGGCAAGCTACAAAGATGAATCATCCACCCAAATCACTACAAATAACTCACAGAAAGGCCAAAGGACATACAAAAGAAGATGTGGGACAATGTCTTTAGAGACATACCACTGACTCATGGAACAAAGTGATGGATTTAATGGGTCTTTACAGGCCAAATTCTAGGTTCTCTCCTATAATCTTAGCAGCAGATTCAGTATTACACGAAAATATCTCTTGGAGCAACTTGCAAAAATTAACTATGACATTTGCTGAAACACATAACAAATGGCATAAGATTAAGAACTCAAAGGGGAGAATATAATTGACAGGTTTACTCTACGTGAGCTAAATCATAAAGTGAGGCAACAAGTAAAGGAAGACTATACAAAGTCATAAAAAGCAATAAAGGCAAAAGGTAGCATCATAAAGTGTCAGAAAGAACTGTAACAGAAAAGAGGGCTCTTGAAACCTTTCAAGAAAGATGATGAATGTCACTACAACCAAAAGGATAGAAATTGAAAAAGAGTACCAGATTCATTGCCTCAAAAGCAGCTATGACAAAATGTTACCATTCAGAGGGATACTGAACAGTGCTAAAAATTGAAACAAATGAGATTCTTCATGAAATAAGACTAGAAAAGTCAAACAAAGTCCCAAGCATAAATTCTGTTATCTCAGAAGTTTAGAAACAAATGAATAAATACTTGCAAAACTACTGGTCAAGTTCTTCAATGATTGCTTAGATATAGGAGATATTACCAAACAGTTAAAAAAGAGGAGGAAGAGGAGGATAACTGTTTATCAAACTCTTAACAGTTAAAAAAATGCTGATATTTTGGAAACTTCCCATATTAAAGTGGGTGGGACAAAAAAAGGAGAGACTAATTAATAATGTAAGCATAGTAATGTCACTGCTCAGCATTTTATTTATTTCTCCCAGATGACCATTGCAGGATAGATGCTTTGGGAAGATGGCCAGATTTGTTGCCAGTTTAGACTGCTGTTAAAAAAGAAAAAAAAGGCAACATGGAATATCTGTAGGACATAGGGATTGGTTGAAAGGAAATGCATTTTGACCAGTTTGGGACAAATCCAATAAAGTTTTAAATGAATGCAAAATTAGCACTTTTATTATTCACACATATACACACATACAAATTTCTTTGTAACAGGAATTTATACAGTCTCTTTAAAGCTAACAGATATAAAAATAATATTTTCATGCACAGCAATCCTTTTTTATTGAATGCATGAAATGTTATCTTGAATTGCACAGATTATCTTGAATTGCAAGAATATTTAGAATTCAATATAATTCAACAGCAGCCTTACCCTGGTTAAAATATGTTGGATATGCCATACTGTTTTGAATTTCTGTGAATTTCTGAAATCTAGCATCAATCATGGAATTATAAACAAGTCTGATGTTGGGTAAATGAAACATAAAAGCACAGACAATATTAATAATTTATATGGGGAAGATTCATAGAAATGTTGCTGTCACTGGAAAATTGTTAATGCATGTAGTGTAATATAAAGCCATTTCTCTGAAATATAAAAATAAAAAGTTGACCTTTTGATGAACTGTAGCACTATTGCACATATTAAAATCTTTTTTTTTCCCCGATAACACTATCTCAAGATCAGTTAGAGAAGATTGGAAATGCTGGTAGAGATTACCACAAAGAACACAGCCTCTCAATTCATGTGGGAGTCAAAAAGTCAAGTGAACACTTTGATTTTTTTTCCCCCTTTAGATTCATTTCCTTTCCTGTAATTTAAGGTATTCTTTGCTCAGACACTTGCTTTCTGTTTTTACTTAATCTGGAATGAATGTGGAAATCAATTAGACAAGAGATAATTTTATAAGTTCCAGTATTATTAATTCCTAATTTGTACCTTAACTTATTTTAATAACATCTTTTCTCAGTGGCTGTGGGGGCCCTGGATGCATAACTGCCTTGGATGTGGTTGAACAATCAAAGTTTCCTGTTATATTCATAGTTCTTGATCCGGGAGCAAATAGGGCCAAGATTGCATGGTACATTCAGTTGCACCCATTCTTGGACTGGAAAGCTGTTTACTCACCCCATAATCATCTGCCAAATGGATTAGTGTAATTCAATTTACATGGAGCTGCCCATGAAAACCATTTGGACAAAACAGCCAGTCATGCAGCAGTGTGGACAATTATGATCATGTCTTTTTATGGTAATGAACTATGCGGACCATGAGTGGCAATGGTTACCAGGAAAAGTTTTACAGATGGTAAAACTGGCATAATAATTTCTTTTTGTTGAGGTCACTGTCAATAGGTTGAGAGATAGGTTTTGGATAATACTTCCAGAAATATTCTGTAAATTGTTCAAAAAATTCTGGAATTTTTTTTCTCAGATCACAAGCAACTTCTCTCAAGACAAAACTGTTGTTAACTCTCTGTCTTGTTTTGGATATTGTTTTGTATTGAGAATTACAAGGTAGATATACAAGGAAGACATTCCCAATTGGTTCTGCAGAGATACAATCTTTAGAAACAAAGCTGTTAGATCAGCTTTGTTTCACCCTTATGCACTCTGAAGTCTGCACCATCCTGGTCTGCATATAACTGTTTTGGCAAACCTATGGCACGCAGAGCCATTTCTGCTCACATGCAAGAGGTCACCTGGAACAGACCTACTGCACATGCACGTGTGCCCCTGCCAGCCAGCTGATTGTCAGGTATCTGCTACACATGCATGGGGGGAGGTCATGTGTGCATGCATGAAGTGTGCAGCATGGGGGGGTCATGTGCACATGTGCAGAGGTGTACAGTGTGCACGCAGGGGGTGCATGTGCATGCGCAGGGGGGCAGGGGTTTTGCATTATGGGTGCAGGGACGTGTTCACGCGCTCACACAGACACATACTTTCAGCACATGATGAGGAAAAGGTTAGTCATCACTGGCATGTAACAATAGATACTGACATTTTAAAAGTTTCCTACAAACATATGCATATATATTAACATTTTATAAAGGAGTAGTAGTACATGAAAGTGCTATCATATGTTAAAAATATAATATCTAAGATGAACAAGTGTGTGTGTGTGTGTGTGTGTGTGTGTGTGTGTGTGTGTGTATCATTCGNATCTAAGATGAACAAGTGTGTGTGTGTGTGTGTGTGTGTGTGTGTGTGTGTGTGTGTATCATTCGGACTCAGGGTAAACGTATAACATTTTCTCCCTAAAAAATCCTAAGATACAATGTATCTTATATTTTTTATATTTTAAATTATAAGACAAATGCAGGATAAGATACAATAGTCTGTACAATTACAATTTTTAAATCTATAGAAGCTCTACTAATCGTGACATTCCATATACTTTGCTTTCATCCATTTGTGGAACTGTCAACAAGTGGAATCTCTCTCATTTCATATCCTGACAATAGTTATAGTGACATTTACAAGTGACTTGATTTTGTTATGATACCTTGTGCCAAAATGAGCTATAGAGTTATTACTACATTCACCTTTGACAAGGGCCTTTATAACAGCCTCTTCACAAATCACCTGATATAATCCATTGTGTCATTAGAGTATGCAGGCTTATTAAAACAAGACAACCATGACAGAAGTATGCATACTTTTAAGTAACTTAATAAGGGATCTGTACCTTAATTTAGGATCTGTAATAAGAGATCCCTGGTGCTGATCTTTACTTCCAATGACTGTGAAATAGTGATTAAACTGAATAATGATAAAAACTATAAAAGATCATAAAAGACCCCTCCACTCCAAAAAAAGAGTGTTTAGCTTTTATCTTGCTGTATCTGGAATATATGAGAGTCTTTTTTTCTCTCTCTGAAAAAAATAATAAAAAATATTACAATTATAATTATTTCTTGTATTGTCATTTTTTTCTACAGACAGAGAGACATATCTTCTAATGCCAGGCCAATTGCCTCCAGGTTTTGCAAAAATATTGTCCTTCAAAACAAAGAGAATTTTCTCTCTCCTTCTTGGATAAGGAAGGGGACTTCATGCCTCTCAGTTATTGTACTGAGAAGCCAGGTACAAGTTTCATTTAAATTTAAGAACTAGTTGCGGCATTTTAATTGCTGTAATTTAGTTTTTAATCTACTAACAGACCATGAACCAATATCTCTGTGTGCATGATAGAGCAGTGCAATGAGGCATGATAATGCCTTATTTCCAAGGCATTCCTTGGAATGAAAGTGTAGCCGGATGTGAAGCTATGAGAAATTTCTGCCAATTTCTACTGGCCATATTTCTGTGAATGTATTAACATTATTTATCTTAGACTTGATTCAAAACACGACAAAATAACAATGCATGCAGGACATAGAAATATAGAATAAAGGATATATAGTTTGGGAACAGTCTGTAGAGATTCTCAGTCATCCAGGTCATGGTTGTCCCAAAGGTGTTTTTTCAGGAGACTTTTTTTTTTGAAGATGTTTCACTTCTCATCCAAGAAGCTTCTTCAGCTCTGACAGGATAATCCTTCCAGGATAGTCCTTCCAAGATACTCCTTCCTGCCAGACCTGAAGAAGCTTCTTGGATGAGAAGTGAAATGTCTTCAAAAGAAAACAAAAACAAGGCCTAGTGGCTTCCTGAAAAAGCACCTTTGGGATAGTTTGGGAATAGTATATGTTTTGTCTGGAAAAACGCGAGGTAGACCGGGTTCCAACAACAAAGTCTTTATTTCATAGCAGTAGTTGAGAAA
>BHFT01000706.1:0-108161 GCA_004320025.1 Laticauda laticaudata | reverse complement strand
TTCACCAATGGGAAACTCATCCATTTTAATTTACAAGTGCACTATCTGTGGTGTGTAACTCTGTTTTTTGTAATTGGTTTATTCAAATTCCTAACCATGTCTCCATGAATGCTTTTAGGAGTAATATAAATTTAAATCATAAGCAATCCAGCGTTTTAAGTCTTGATGTTCTTAATTTCGCACTCAAACTACCAAGTTTTTTTCTTTTTTCTTTTTTTTAACTTTCGAGAAGACCTTATAACTTCACATGAAGTAATCTGAAGATCATTTATTGTTGCATTTTGTTTCTAAAAAATTATTTCCCCTAAAATGTTTGTGTATCCAACTGGAAACTCCTAGACCAAATAATATTCACAGTGGGACCTAATCTAAAAACAACATTTTTTACTTCTTTATACTATCAAATAGTGTTAAATTGGAAACAATTTATATCATCTACCCTAAATAAAGCCTTGAAAATAACGTTTTACAGCAGTTATTAGAGAATAGTGGAGAAAAGAAATGACTAAAGTTAATCTTTTGACACAGATATTAGTTCTTTAATATCTATGGGTGAAAAAAACTGTTAAGAGTTTAGGGGTATGGGAGAAACAAAGCGTACAATGACTATATATATTTTTATAATGTCCTACATAAGCGGCTACATCCACACCAACGCAAAGGTATCTGAAGCAATTAAAGACAGAGAGTAAAATTTTTAATTTTGGTTTGCCAATTAATAATTTTATTTCAATACAGCAATTATTAAGTGCAACCGTTATTCAGATAAAAGAGAGTAAAAATCTGCAGGATATATTTCAGACTCACTTTACGAAGATAATTTCTATCTCTTATTGAGGACTTTGGATAATATTCATAAGTCTAGTCTTTGAAGGACACATTAAGACAAATGTAATAAGGGTTAATAAATAATGCACAGGAGAAGAGTCTTCTGTAAGCAACACGCAGAAATGTTTCTTTTCAAACGCACACTATGATATGCCTTTCCTCTACCATAGAGAATTTGCTAAGTAAAGATATATAAACACCGATTATATATAAGGGGCCAATGAAAGAGCCCAGTAATTTCTTATTCTAACATGGACGCAGACCATGGCTCTCAGTCAACCATGGTTGTCACTCCAAAAATGTTTCAGCAATCAACATTCAGAAAATGGACACGGGGTAAGAATTGCTAAAGTACCAACTATTTTCAATTGAACATGGTTTTGAAAAAATATATCTTCTAGATGAACCAGATCACCTTCAGACACTCTTGGTGAGAAGAATAATGTAATATTCTATAATTTTTGCAGGTTCTCACTTTTTAAAAAAAATAAAAGTGCCTTATTACGACACCAAACTCGCTTAGAATGTTAACAGTAAGATCATTCCTTAAAACATTGAGGTTTTTCAGATACTGCTGCGAAGTTTGGTTTTTCATTTCACCTTCCCAAACAGTCCATATTCATTTCTTCTTTCTGTCTTAGTGTTGTAAACTCGAAGAATATAATGATGGAAGAGACACGCGAACAGTCATGTGTGAACTGGTACATAACAAATCCCACAACTCCATGTAACCAAACCCAAGGCTTATGTCCTGCTGAAGAAATGTTTAAGGTTGGGTCAAGATTCAATGACTGGGTCGAATTTTTTAGATTTGTGTCATGTTCACTTATTAAATTTTCATAAGATTTTTTAAAATAGGGTTCCTTCAATTTGTGAAACCTCTATTTTCCATCTCTTTCTTATATTGGCAATGGAATTCCTATTGGTCTAAGTCAATTAAGTATTTTAGAATAGTTGGAGGTTCTAATGAAGACACGAACTTTCAACCTTAAGACATTGAGTTTTAACAGAGAAAATCTTTTATTTCCTCAAATCCAGGTATCCCCTAATGGAGCACTACTTGTTTCCTGCTATCAAGTTAGATTGAACTTAACATCCCAAAAATTGATTATCATTCACGATGTATTGTGTGTTTCTCAAAGACCAGTATTCAACGTCATCGCATACCATGGTTAATATCTAATCAGGGTACAACAAGTAAACATGTAAGCACCTGTACCACTTGAGAAAATACAAATCACATATTGTCGATAATATTGCTAAGTTAAATATAGTATTTTTCCTCTATCCGCCCTTACACAATCTCTTTGCTTTTAAAAGTGTTAGACCAGCAAGAGTAGTCACAACACATACACAAGTATTGCCTTTATGCACATGAAATCTTAAATAATACGAACCCAAAAATAATACTAGAACATTGTATGTTTCCTACCAAGGAGAGTAATTTATAGCTGTCTGGGCACAAGACAATATCCTTTCGGAGAGATTCAAAACTACCCTGTCAACATTGGTAGAGAAGTCTTTTTAAATAAGATCGTTCCATTTTGTAATGTGCTCTTTTTGTATTTTGTTAAGAAAAGCTTTCGTAACCTAAAGTTAACCTGGTTGATACTTGCTCCTAAATACGCATAGCCTTATGTGCCCATCGTTGAGATAATCTGGCCGTTAATCCCTACCGTATCCCTTTTTTTTTTTTTTTGTGGGATTCAGGCCAGCAGTATTCATTTTTTTATTATTTTATACAAAGTTTCCAATTTTAATTCTATATCGTTGCTAACGATTATTTAAGCAAATCACCCATTTGGTGGTATCTTGATTAAGTGAATAATTGTTTTTTGGTGTACATATAAGGATTCCAAATTTAAGTGCATTGTTTCAACTCGAAGAGCATTTTGCCCTCTGTAGTCCGTGATGAGATCCCATCCATTGGCTCCTTGAGATCAGGGCCTTATCTCCTTGTCTCTCTAAAAAATAACACCTGAAAAGTAACCCCCCTTTTTTTAGTCTAAAAAACCATATGATCCGCCTACAATTAAGTCGACCGGCTCCTACCAAATATAGGCACTAGTGTTTCGAAGCCACAATTAAGCCCTAAGATTTGTTTAATTATCTAATTGGGGATTACATAAATTATGAAGAAACGCAAACTATAAACTGGATTTATGATATTAAAAATTTTCACTATTAATTTGAAGCTGGATTAGTTTGGTTGAAAAGCTTAAGCAACTATTTCTTTGCGCATTTTCTTAAAAGAGATTTCAAAGTGCTCTCTACAAACAACAATACTGCAGCAATATCCTGTTAGCTTGCAAAAGTAGTAACACAGTACGGCATCTCCACCATTCCGTAGCTGTCAATCAGATTAAAAGTTTCGTATCGTAATGTACCTATAATTTATCCTGAAAAATTGATAAGTGTCCGAGTGGTCCCACACACTATGGTTAAATCTCCAAACCCTGTTAAATCTTATTCCCCTTGTCCTGAAGCTGCAGCGTTTCTACATCTTACACTGATGGATAGAGAGTGAGCCCACAGAAATAGCATGGCGCCATTGGTGACCTTTGATGGGTTCGGGACTCTAGACCCATATACCGATAATATTTTATCGTAACAGGGTTAATATGTTTTGATCATTTGAGTTCGGAGTTTAATTTAAGACAAGATAACAAATTGTATTTGGTCTATTGGCTAAAAAAATAATGATGGAATATATTTCCATGATGGTTTTGATTTTTCTTTTGTGCTTAAACAATTTGCATACTCATTAGTTTACATCTTATGAGATAATGACCAGGTCAATGGATAGGATGCTTGATTGGAGACAAAGGATTACATCTATATCTCTTAGCTGTCTAATATATTTTATATCAAAATGTTCATTTGTTTTATCTTAGTTTGGAGACAGATGTACAGTTGAAATACAAAGCGAGAATCGCCAGGATGAAGCCGCTATAGATTCATTTTCTATATATTATAACTCAACATGGAGAGTAGTAATATATAGGTATAACGTAGGTTATTCAAGTTCATTTGATTATATATTTGAAATCAACTGTCACATAAGGCTGCTAAGAATTAGTGTGTGCTTCTATAATGGAAATAATTATGCTGATCACTTGTAACTTTGTATTAAGAAGTAGCTAGTTAATAGTGGTGTATTCACGCGATAGCTTGAGCATACGCGCCGCATGGTTTGTATGATATTCGCTCAAATTAGAGACGATATACCTATATATATGATCGATTGTTTTACTTGTGTGGCCCTTTGCCATTCATTTGGGAGTATTATTTAGCTTTTTAAGTGTGAACTGAGATAGATACAATGCTGCATTTCCTCCTTCACGCACTAAGGCATAGTCTGTAGAGATGAAAGTGACATAGATAAATGAAGAATCTATTATTATAGAATATATACTATAGCACTAGTGAAATATGAGATTGCTTAGTTTTAGAGTAAGTATATTTAGATGATAGAGATTTTTATTTAATTAGATAGTATATCTCATATGTTCTCTATGAGAGACTTGAGTTATGTGTGTGCTCTTTGTTTTTTTTTTTTTTTGCTATATTTCCTTATTGTTTGCTCTCTCTTCATTATATAAAGTTAAACATAGGTTCTTCACGAACTCTCATCATTATTTAGAGTTATTTTGTGACATATAGATGATTATTTTTAATTATCAAGTTCAGCATTATTGTCAACAATAGCTCACATAGTTTTAATAACATAGAAATGATTATATTGATCAGGAACCATATTACGTAAGCGGATACATTCAGACGCAGTGTAATTTGTTTATATTCTCGCACTCACATTTTATAATATAGTAATTTGTATTTATCGTGCAGATTTATTTGGATCTCTTTTTTTGGGATTAATACCACATATTTTTTGGTGGTATGTCACTTTCCTAATTTTTTAAGATCTGCCTATATTTATATGCAAAATGAGTATTCTCACTTGTTAATTTTTGTTATTTTTGTTAATAGGAATATTTTGAGAGAGTCATTAAGACAGAGCTATGTCAACATATATGTCACTACTTACTACCGCGGTGAATTCCATGCTATAATAAGTTAAATCGGATTTCACACACACACGTTTAATTATAATATTATTGGAACTGGCACGACTCACTAAGGGGATTCATTGAGAGAGTCATTCATATAACGTCTTAACTTGGTTATTCAATAAACATAAACCAACAAGATTCTATATTTATAATCATAATTGCTACTTATTTATATATGTGAGGTACGCTATCAGCAATCATCAGTAGAGTGAATTCACTTACTGATATATAGCTCTGCAGTATTGAAGCTGCATTAGAGCGGCTACCTTAATGATGTCTATCGCAAATAGTAACCATTGAACATGCTTTCGCACCAGACACAACTAGATAACTTTATGAGCCATTCACCAAAGGATTCATATATAGCTCCTCTCTTGAGTTGCTTTTGACCATAGGCAGCAATAAAAACTTAACTACTCATAGCATACTAATAATAGAATATAATAAAGGATATATTGTTGAACCAATAATCTGATCTAGTTCATCACTAATAAAGTAAAGTTTGCTGAATATATAATATATGTTAACTTTCAGTAGATTAACTTTATTTAAGAAAATTGACAATCATGGTAAACATCTATAGAAATTAACATATGAATATTGATTTGCTATGTTAACTTCATATTATTAACACCTTGATTAGACGTATCAATTGTGTTTTACCTTCTATATTGCTTTGTAGGTGATATTATAGCTTGACTTGAACTTTAGATACAGCTAGATAGCTACTTAACTTCGAGAAATTGACATTTATACACATGTGACTTCATACCTGAATGAGATCACGTCTATTGATAAGTATCAGTTGAGTATAGTGTTTCAGTACTTTACTGGCGACTACGATATTATGAGTTGACTGGGGGTGTGGTAAGAGTAATATTGATTGGAGAGATAGAGATATTACAGAGTTCATTATGCTAAATAATATTAACAAAGTGTGTATCCATCACTGACATTATATCTTAATGATATATGTGCTAATTGTGACTATACCATGGAGATTCAGAACAAATAGATATTATATGAGACTGCAATAATAAAATGTTAAGACATCATTCCTCATCAATACTGTTCTAAGAGATCACTCACATTTTTTTTGAGAGCAATATACTGTTAGGGTATCACTTTTGCTAATTGTGGTGTTTAAAGAGTACTATTTAAGCAATACATATTTTCTGTGTTTGTGACCACACTATATTATAGGTTTTTCTTTGGAGGACTAGTGTTGCACACATTGTTTGGTTTACCAATGGCAATGAGTGCTAATCACCTAATGAAATTCCACTAAATTGCTCGCGTATGCTGCGCTTCTTCGAACTTGCTATTACGATATTGTCCGGTTACATTTTTTCCTTTATCGCGCATATATCCTAGAACCTTTAACTACATATACTAGCTTACACACTGGAGTGTCGACGCTCTGTGGTGTTGTACTCATTTAATTGAGATATGGAGCTATTGATTACTAGAATATGAGATTGTGTAATTTAGCCATTATCACGATATATTTGTCGGCATAAATATGGTTTATCATATATGGTAAGTGATCTCGTCATTAACTTGTATTTATCATCTTATGTAATTGTAACATAAGTAGATATGGCGTCTTATGAGAAGCTTACATATGTCTACACGCCATCAATATACTTTATCCACCAGAGAGCTTTGTAGATCTTGTTCTATTTATAGACTTGTATTGAGAATTTTTCTGACTATTCTTGAGCATATTGATAGATTATTTAGTATAGTTCATAATGAGATTTTATTTTATATGTCACACTGAGTTATTTCTGTAGCTATGTATGATAAAAGAAAAGAGAGCATTCAGATTAAAATAGTACCTATTGGTCATTATATGGTAGGTGCTGCAGAAACATGTTGTGCTTAAAGAAAATGAATAGTGGTTACTTAAAGTTATATCGAGAGTTTAACGGGTACCAACATAGAACTCCTTTATATTTTTCGGTTATTAATGGAAATTTTCATTATTCTCTCACTCTCATCCCAGCTAACTTCACCCATCACAGAGTAAAAATTAAGTTGTGATAGGCGTATCATAGAGAGAGGAGGGATCCTGACTACCATATTCTCTAAGGGAAACAGCGGGTATGAAGAGGTCTCGACACACTTGAATATGTCGCAATCAGCAGATCTACGAGGCTTTGTTAATGCAAATTGCCTCGGGTGACAGGTGGCTCCTCTTGTCATAACGCTTCACAGTCCAGATTTCTTCTTTCGTTCATATATCGGAGAGTACATTAGAAAGTCAATTTAATTAACGAGAGAACAGCGAAGATTATACTCACACAGCTGTTATTCGGTTGAATAGCCAGGAATGAAAGAGGGATAGATTATTAAAGTGGTAGGCTTTAAATTTCTACGAAAATGTTTTTGAGGAATGAAGAATGAGAAGGTTAGGTTGATATGTCATGACATATGTCAATTGGCAGTGTTTCCGTGATGAGACAGAATGGACACGTTAAAAGCCAGCAACATGGAAGAATATAAGAGATATGTAAAGGTTCGAAATGAGAGTACAGCTTTAGGGCACATGTTAAGAGCAGAGGGTAACAAAAGTAAAGCGTTTTGGGAGGAACTTGTAGGGTCTTCTAATCCATGCAGCCCGACGTGGGGTTTGGGGCCATGAGAAAATTTTTTTTGATGGCCGCAGAGAATCTCACCGCCAGAAGCACCCCCCCCCAAAGCAATTAATCAGGCTGTGCAGAAACATAAGGCTGCGCCACTCGCACATGGCCCACGGGACCCTTCCCGCGCACAAGTCATTCCCCAGCAGAACTTGCCTGCTAAATTGCTTTTTTCCTTTTTCTGACGCAATCAGCTGTTCTGTCTGTGTTGTGAGATTTAGATTGAGCATATGGAATACCAGGAATAATGGCTGAGTTCTTAATTTCTAGCTAGCCTCTAGATCTTCGAACCTCCCATTAGGACTGAAAAGTTCTATTTATTTCAGTGCAGACTCACGGCAAGCAAATTTAAGAGATAATGGCAGATTAGATAGATCACTGAATGGGATTCTGGAGCAACTCCAATCTGCCTGCCGCTTTTGCTCATTTTGGG
The DNA here is from genome assembly GCA_004320025.1 of Laticauda laticaudata. Taxonomy (NCBI): domain Eukaryota; kingdom Metazoa; phylum Chordata; class Lepidosauria; order Squamata; family Elapidae; genus Laticauda; species Laticauda laticaudata. The sequence continues at coordinate 100,182 of BHFT01000706.1, read as the reverse complement.
TAAAAGTTGCTTCTTTTTTTATAAAAAAAAAATCAATATTTATGTAAATAAATGTATATTTACATACAAGCCATGCCCGCCAGTTCACATGAACCACAAAACACAACCTACAATTAGGCTATGCCCACAGAATCGGTTAGTGGTCCCTGGGATTTAAATGATGAGTTTGGAGTTGGTCCCTGAGGTCCAAAAGGTTGGCAACCCATGTTCTAAATCCAACCCCTGCTCCGCAAGCGGGAGACATTATACAATTTGAGACGAGAGTGGTTGTCCATTCTCCTTTCTTAAAGCCTATAGTGATTGAAGCACTTACAGTTCCACTGGATAATTGTTTTCACAGATAAATTTAGAATGTAAATGTAACATTAGAAATTTTAAGGTAGATTAGAATGGTGTGAAATTCCTATTGGTTTACTAATGTATTGGTGGAGATATCAAATTCTGTAGCCTGTCAACAGTGGTGTCCCCCAAGCAGTGTTCTAGGACCAACTCTTTTCATTATTCTACATAAATGACCCTCTGTAATCATATCAAGAGCAGCTGCGTTCTCTTCGCTGATTGATTGTAAAGCTATTCAACAGCCACAGACAATACTGCTACGCCTCAAAAACCTTCGACTAATGGTCAAAACAATGGCAACTTCATTTCTCAAAAATAAATGCTCTGTTTCTCCATATTGGGCAAAAAAAAATCAGAAATCTAGAGAATCTGAGCGTACAAAACATTGCCTAGACAATACTCGAATACAGCTCATCAGTTCTAAAGAACCTACATTACGTATCTGATATTAACAGAGTTGAGAAAAAGTCCCAGGAATATTTTCACAAAGAAGAGTTCTCCCACTCCTACTCGTTGCAAAAACCTTATGCCATCTGACGTTGAAATTCTAACCGAACCTATGAAAAAGCTCATAGAACGTAAGCCGCCTTCAGTCCGATCGAAGTATAGTAAATATCAAATCATACATTGCAAATGTCCTAAACCTGTCAATGAATACTTCCAGCTTAGGCAACCATAACAACACAAGAGGCAAACAATAGATATGCAAGACTCAAGGTTTAAATACGCACCGATCGCACCAAACTTGATTGCAGGAAATACGACTTCAGCAACAGAGTGGTCAGTGTCTGGAATGCTCTACCTGACTCTGTGGTTTCTTCCCCAAACCCCAAAAAATTAACCTTAGACTGTTTGCTATTGACCTCACCCCTTTCCTAAGAGGTCTGTAGGAGGTATGCATAAGTGCACCAACATGCCTACCATCCCTGTCCTATTGTTTCTTTTTTTTTTCTTATATGTATCCATATGTTCATATCTATGTTTTTACTTTTACCTATTATCTTGTAAGCAATTGATAAAAATAAATTAAATAAATATAAGAAACACTTATGATTATAGAGGTGTTTTGGCTGCAGCGGTAAATGTTAAGTGCTTTTTGTATATGGATTATGCCATATTTTTGGCTGGGAATAGGAATGACTTAATGTTGAATAGACTGTTTAATGCAGATTTGAAAATTATATGAGACCAAAATAATGGTGTCTAAAGAGTAAAATGGTGTGCATGCTTGAAAATTATAAATAAATGACAAAAATTAGAGCAAATACAGTTTGTGAACTATTCAGAACTCTGTAATCCTGCAGTACTGAAGTACAGTGTGCTCAGAGCATCGTCTAAATTCTGTTAATATACTCTGGTTAAACAAACAAAGCATAAAACAGTACATTGCATCATGTCTTTATCAAACACATTGAGTCAATAATCACTACCTTAAAAAAAAACAAACTATGTGACTCCCTGGGTCTGCAACCATACAGTTGTTAACTTTAAACCTAGGAAAATCAGATGTCAGATGTTTCAAGTCTTGAAAGGTTAGTTATGTGTGAGTTTGAGGGGAAGTTTCATGTGAAAAAAGCATATTGGTTATCACCACTGGAGTTCACATAAACATGATGCAGAATAAACAAGAAGGGATGGGGTCAGGAATGAAATGATGTGGAGATGACTAATCAGTAGAACAGTAATATTTTAAGTTGGTTTAATCATATATACAGAGTGAATGCAGAGTGAAATATGTTCTACTTAGTCAATTATTTAAGACCACACTTGGAATGTTGCTTCTAGTTTTGGTCAACTACAATATAAAAAAGATGTTGAGACTCTGGGAAGAATGCAGAGAAGAACAACAAAGATTATTACGGGGCTGGAAACTAAAACATATGAAGAATGGTTTCAGGATTTGGGTATAACTTGTCTAGCAAAAAGGACTACAGGTGACTTGATAGCAGTCTTCCAATATTTGAGGGGCTGCCACAAAGAAGAAAGTGTCAACCTATTTTCCAAAGCACCAGAAGGCAGAACAAGAAATAATGGATGTAAACTAATGAAGGAGAGAACCAACCTAGAACTATGGAGAATTTTTTTGAGAATAAGTAATGAGTGGAACAACTTGCCTTCAGAAGTTGCTCCATCACTGGAGGTTTTAAAGAAGAGATTGGACTATCCAGAATGGTAGAGGGTCTCCTGTTTTTTTGCAAGGGGTTTGACTAAAAGACCTCCAAGATACCTCAACTCTTACTCTCTTAATTCTATTACTCTATTGCAGGTTGGTTAATGTTTACATGAAGTTTGTAGTTTTTTAAATAATTCTTTACCAGTTTAGTCCCAAAGGTGCTTTTTTTTCCCCTCCAGCTTGACTTTTTTTCGGAGGGGGGTTGTTTGTTTTGTTTTTCAGTTCCTGAAGTATTGAAGAAGCTTCGTGGATGAGAAGCGGAAGATTTTCAAAGGGAAAAAAAATCTAAGAAAGTTCAGTAGCCCTTTTGAAAAAAAAGCACTTTTGGGGAAATCATGACCTGGATGATTGAGAATCTCCATAGATTTTCCTAGTTTAGAAAGATTCTATTAATTCAAAATTCAGAATAAACTTAGAATTTCCAGACTGAACAGCTGGATTTTGAGATTTAACCATATGTTGGGACCACTGAATTTCAGGAAATAAGACACATGAAGTCTGACTGATGCCATTTTGCAGTTGCTGAGAGAAATGAATCAGGTTGTTAATCATTCACCCAACCAGTCAAAGATATTTTTTCCCCAATAAACAAGCTAGCCATATTTTGGAGGGGCGGATCAATGTTTTAGACTAAAAAGGGGGTATTTTAAAAAGATAAGGCAATGGATACAAGAATCTCTTCATAGCTAATTAAAATCATCACACTACATTGAATTAAATTGAAACTTTAAAAAATTAAAATAGGACTAGGGCTGAGGAGGCAATCAACCAGGTACTTTACCAGTATTATCACCAGCAGAAGTAAATTACTATAACATAGTTGTTCTATGATTTCTTCAAGTACTGTTTTATCTTGCCTTAATTGTTAAAATATTATTGATTTTTGCAGTCATGTGTAGTAATGCTATACTTAAATATGTGAGATAATCAATTTTGTGATTATTAATCTACTTCTAGGAGGGTCTGCAACATCAGATGACCATGAATTTGACCCAACAGCAGACATGTTGGTACATGATTTTGATGATGAACGAACACTAGAAGAAGAAGAAATGATGGAAGGTGAAACAAACTTCAGTTCTGAAATAGAAGATCTTACAAGGGTAAATATTTTTTTAAAAAACTGCAAATATTATACATATTCTTCTCACAAATGTCTGAAGGTACAGAGATATTTTTCAAAATTTCAATGAAATAGTGACTTTAGAATTCTTACCCGATATTACATTTTTTGCACATTGCCCCATTTATGGTATAATCTGTTTATATTTAGCAATAGGTTTATCATGACTGTCTTGTGCATTATTATGTTAATGTTCCTGAAATGAATATTATCCAAGTAAAAATAGAATTATGTAAGTATCTGAAATATTCCTGCAGTTATTTTAAACGGCGCACTTAAAATGCTGTTTGAAAAATAATGGAAACAAATAAAATTTTTATATCTCAGTAGGACATATAAAATATTATATAGTCATTGTAGCTTGTTCTCCATACCCCTAACTCTTAACAGTTTTTCATAGATATTAAATATTATGGAAACTTTAGTCATTTCTTTCTAATACTGTGTAAAGTTTATTCAGGCTTTATTTAGTATAAAGTGTTTCCATTTAAACTATTGATAAAAGTGTTTTAGGTGTATTTATTTTCTAGGAGTCCAGTTGGACACAAACATTTTAGGAAGATAATTTTTTAGAACAAAATGCAAAATCTTCAGATTACTTCATGAAGTAAGTCTGAAAGTAAAAAAAGAAAAAGAAAAAAACTTGATGATCATAAAACAGTAAACGCTGGCATGCTTATGATTAAATTATATCCTAAGCAGTTCTTGGGACTGTTAGGATAAAAAACAAGTAAACGATTATTTTCCCATTGTGAATTATAAAAATCCAGCTGCACTTAAAAATTTGTCTGTTTAAGCAATCACAAATGTTCTTTAGTAAGTGGAATATGACATCAAAAAGAAATTGATAGTGCTTACATTAATGCTGAAGATACTATCTGCTGGCTAACTTTTTTTTAAGTCAACCTACATGGAAAGATTTCCCACCGAAAACAGTACAGCTTATTTTAGACTTGTTCTATATGTAAGGATGAAAATAGTTTGATTATTGACTAATTGTATCAGCAAATATGGGATTAGAATTAAATTGATGGTTATGAATTCTTAGTATATGCACATTTTGAAAAATATACAATATTTTAGTTATATTATACTGAAGTGAAAAATATTTAGATTGTTTTCAGGTCAATGATTCTGAATAGAATAGAATAGAATAGAATAGAATAGAATAGAATAACAGATTTGGAAGGGACCTTGGACATCTTCTAGTCCAGCCCCCTGCTTATGCAGGAAGTTTCTGAGATAATTACTTTGTCTTCTTGAAATCAAAGAAATACTGAAGTGAACATGCCTGGAAAATAAGAGTGATTGTGAGATTATGAGAACACTGCAAGTTCCATGTCATTGTCCTAATCATTTATTAGCAAACATCACCATGAAAATGTGTGTCCCATCAACTGGTGCAGCTTCTTAATAGAACTAGGATCCTGCACTCCAGTCAGATGTCAGTTGCTTATAAAACAGGCAGCGAAGGTCAGAAGTATTGACTTTCAGCGAAAGCCTAGAACAGATAAAGTGCTGGTATATATTAAAGATATTGCATATATTCTGTTCTATGGATAGTTTGATCAGTACTGAAAAATGGCTCAGAGGGATATATTATGTCCAAATACATCAGATTTTTGTATGATTGGATGACATATTTAGCTTGTGTATTATTTTATTGAATACAGATAAAAGATTACTAGTTGGTGAAATCATCATCTAAAAGGTGTTTTTAAAAACCCTTGAGCCATATCTGTTAGAATTTCAGAGAATTTCCAAGTCTTGGAATTCACAAGACTTGGAAAATGCAGTTATGTTTTGAATTCTCTTTCATTATTTCATTTATTAGATTTTTATTACTTTATAGCTAACTCAAGACTGTGAACATACATATTATCCCTTCCTCCTTTGTTTTCTCCACAACAGCAATCCTGTGAAGTGGGTTTGGTTGGGTTGAGAGACAATGACTGGCCCAAAGTCACCTAGCCGGTTTTCATGCTTAAGGCGGGACTAGAACTCACAATCTCCTGGTTTCTTGCCTGATGCCTTAATTACTACAGCAAACTAACTTTTCTTTTTATTTTATTCATTTGCTTTGTTCCAATTGCTCTTTCTTTAAGATTTTATTTTTTTTAATCTCTACAGTCGTGTGTGTGCATATGTGTGTTGTGTATAATACCCATGCAAGTATTTGCATATAATCTGTATACATGGTATATGTATGTGCATGTGTGTTATGTGTACAACATGTTAACAATTGCTGGCCTACATAAATATTTTTCAAGATGAAAAATTACCTATTAGAATAAATACATTATTATAGTGTATTTCTGGCACTGTAGAACAATATTGGTACTAATTATATGGCACTCATCAGCCATGTAATTAATGTGTTAAAAAAAAGATAAACCTAGTTTTCTGCAAAACACTTACAACTGTAGATTTATATGCACACATTTGTTACTCCATTCAAAAGATGTTTTCATTTGTGATAATTTGACATTTGTTGTCCTGCCTAGCATCAACTTGTTCAAAATCAATATTTTACAAACCGATTGCTTGTAGCTTTTTCTTCCTTGTTACTATTATCAAATTGAGTCGTGTGTATGCCTGTGTGTGTCTTGCTGTTTCCTGTTCACACAGAGTAGAAATTGCTCCATCCTGCTTTTCCTATCCCTGATTGTTGTGTGGCTCTCCTGTCAGACTGCATCCTATCCTGCCTTTTGCTATTAACAAGCACATATGCACTTGAAGTCTGTCACTATAGACATATAAAGTTCAACATGTGCTCACCAAGGAGCAATTGTTGCTACTGTTGATTAGTCATCCCATAATGGTTTATAATTGGTTAAATTCTCATGTCCTGTTTTAATTCTTTTTAGGAAGGTGATATGCCAATTCATGAGCTTCTTAGCCTTTATGGTTATGATGGTTCTGTACCACTACCAGAAGAGGAAGAAGAGGAGGAGGAGGATGAGGAGGAGGAGGAGGAGGGTGAGGGTGAAGATAATGATAACAACAGTGGGTGCAGTGGAGAAAATAAAGTGAGTTAGATTTATTAATTTAAAAACTTGGTTTGTGTTTTATGTACATGTGCCTTTGGTAAGAAAGAATTTAATTATTTGAAATCTGCAATATATAGAGAAGCTCTTGTAGATAAAAGAATGTAAACCTGGTACGTAGTTTTGATTTTCAGATTTAATCTTGTGTATATATGTGCAGGGTCTGAAAGATTGGAAGGCAAGCTGGGGTTGACTGCTTCTATAGGATTATTTTGAAGAAGCACAGTGTTACAATAGCTATGTACATGTTAGTGTCTTCTCTGTTTTTTGTTTAAGTAATTCCTGAAAGTTGAGGCAAGGTGAATCTTGAGGGCTTTATGAGACTGAATTTGGGCTGTGAAGAAAGGTGGAGCTTGTTGTTCCATTCACTTAGTTAACAGTTCAATAGAAAAGAACTTATATTTGTTTAATTAAAGGGGATTGTTCATGGTTGTAATTATTAGTGACTATTAGTGACTTTCCCAGCTCAGTCTCTGCCATTATCATTACTTGTGAATAAAATAAATGAGCAAGCATCCAGATTCAGGGCCCTTGCCTGCTTTAATTTCAAATACAGTCTGAGATCCAAGAAATAAGTAACTTCATAGGAAATTGGAGTAGTGCTATTGACATTGCTAATCATAGTTTTAATCTTGGAGTAGAGGTTTTGGGTTATCATATCAGAAATGTTCATCTTTGCATCCACTTTTCTAGGAGTATTTATTGCTCACTTTTGACCTGAAAATATACGGCACATTTTATAACTATTGTAGTGTATTATAATAAAAGAAATGTTAATTAATTTTAGAATAGTACCAGAAATGTTGCCATGTTGCAATATTAATCAAGAGAATAATATGGAACAGTGTAGACCACAAAAAACTATGTAAGAAATCTAACAGGCACCAATAAATAATAGAAAATTCACATTGAATGAAGTACTGCGGTATTTGTTCCTAAGAATCTTATTAATCTTTGGTCAATGCATTCAATCTACTAAAAATATTTCCCTGCTAACATTGCTCCATTTTCCATTTCCAAAATCCTATTTTGCTGTATGTTATTAGAACAAAATCCTATTTTGTTTCTGAAAATGCTATAATAGAGCATCTGGTAAATATATAGCATCATGCTAAGATTATACAACATCTGCTATTGTTCCAGGCTTTTTCTTTTGTTCTTGCTTTCTTTTTTAAAATGAAACAAAATTTCCCCCAAGCAAACAATGTAAAGAATTACCATAAAACATTTAGAAATCAGTTTTAGAATTACAACTAGTTTGAAAGCATTACAGAAATTTGGGGTCCTTCTCATCCTTCATTTTTCTCCTTAAAGTTTTCCTTTTTTCTTAGTTGGGACTTTGTCCTTTTTGTAAACAACAAGCTATGGAAGCTGATCAGGAAATACAAAAAGGGAAATGGAGTTGAATTTTTCTCTTTAAAGCCACGTCTTTTCTTCAGATTTCAACCTAAAATATTACAATGTGAAGCTATTTTTGTTAAAAATTGCCTCTATAATATTTATTTAGGATATTTGATTTCAGTTTTTTCTTAAATTGCTTTGTTTGCCCTGATTACTTAAGAGAGTCATAGGAGATGTGCAAGTTTGATACTTTTTATTGGTTTCTTGGCACCTTAAAGTTACTTGAAAAAACTGGGGCCTGAAAGCATGTGCATGCCTGCATGCATGTGTGTTCATGTACACACACATACAGACAGACATGGAGAAACTTTCAATTTGCAATGGAATATAGCGGAAACAGACCAATGTAGGTGCATAACCAGAGCCTAATGACAATGTGTGGAATGTTTATACAGAGAGAGAGAGAGAAAGAGAGAGAGGGAGGGAGGGAGGGAGGGAGACATTTGGTGACATAGATCAATATTTCCCAATCTTAGCAGTGGTTAAAATGTATGGACTTTAACTTCCAGAATTCCTCAGACAGCATGATTAAAGTTATGAAGGTTCAGAAATACTGATACAGATAAAAAAAATTTAAGGGCCATATTTTGAATGTCGTAGGTGCATTTGCAAAGTAGCTGTCATAATTGGTATTCCATAAGTTTTCAGAAGTTTCCATAAGTTCTCTATCAACCTTTTTGTGGAGACCAAAGGCATTCCTGCAGTGAAATAAATTTATTATAATTTATTACATGCATCTGTATATTGCCAGTTTCTTCTTATTTGATGATAAAGGCTGGCTTTTTGTTTTATAGCATAATAATATCATATTTTATTATTAGATCTGTTTCAGAATCTCAGATGAGATGGGAGAAAAATTGAATACTTAAAATGCCTGTTTGTAAGAGAGTTTACAGCCAATATTTGTTAATCCCTAATTCATAAGTTTGTTCTGAAATAAGAACATTAAAATAGGTAGACACTGGCCCTTCTTTTACTCCCATAGATTGTGGAAGATTTGAGGGATATCCGTTAAGCTAGAATCAAAGTTAGAAAGGGTTAGCAATTTAAAGGCTAGGTCACACTGGCCGACGGATGCAAAACGTATGCAAAAAGGACACAGTGGACTAGCAAAATTTCCATCCGTTGTTATCCGCTCTCAAAAGTGCCCCAAATTTGCACAAACAGAACAGAAAACAACAGAAAGGAACGGACATGGGGAGGATGTAGTGGGGATGTAAAGCGGATATGTTCGTTAGAAGCTAGCGGATGGAAGCTGATGACACATCCGCAGGGCTTCCGGGAAGAATAGCCAAAGTGGGATGCGTAGCGGAAGGAGCGGATGCATAGTGGATGCCGCAGTTGCATCACGGACACCTATAGGATGCCTACGGATGCAAAGCATTCACTGCGCATGCGGGGAGGATGAATTGCATAAGCTCTGTGGATATAAAAGGATGCAGCTCGCAAGCAGTCACCATTCAAGGAAAGACCTGCTGCCAGAGACATCTTGAGGAAGAACACCATTGGGGAGAAGAGGAAGCCTGTGCCTACCCCTGCCAGCCCTGGCAATGAAGGACAGAAGCACCATCCACCCCCTGGCGCTGATTCTGAAGCTGCTGCTGCTGGTGCTGCTGTGCTTCTCCTGCTGCTGCTCGGTGCTTCTCCTGCTGCTGTTTTTGGTGCTTCTCCTGCTGGTTGCTGCTGGTGGTGCTGCTGCTGTGATGGACCAGCCCAAGGCCCTCAAGCCCTGCTGCTGAAGGCCCTGAAGGCCCTGGCCAGAGGGAGGAAAGAGGCAAGGCAAGGAGAAGGCGAGAAGGAAACATACTTCCATTTCCGAAGAACCATGAGGAGGAGGTGCTGGATGGCTGAGGGACGAATGAAGTACCTGTGGAGGAAAGGGGCACAAACTCTATCTCGCTGAGAAAGCAGGCGCAGCTTGGAGAGAGAAAGGTGGAGAGCCTGGGCTACACTTCAGATGTACTCCTGGGAATGGGTGGAAAGCACAATGCAACACTGGTATTTGGCAAGGCTGCACCTGAGAAATCCGGCAGGCCGATTGTCAAGAGGCTCACTGACCGGGAGGACCTATTGTCATGGCCAGGTGGCAGCTTCCTGGAGGGTGAGATCCGCCACCGAGAGGAGACCCCTCTTCAACCCTTCTCCCTCAGACAGCCCAGAGAGCCAACTCCTTTTCCAGGCATGAAGACGAGGCTACCATTCCAGGCAGGTTGTCTTTGGAGGGCCACGACAGAGACTCCCTCGACAACTGCACTCCCCCGTGCTGGAGGATGTGGAGGATCCCCTGTCAGATGGAGCAAGAAGGAAGCAGCCACCAGAGGCCAACCCACACCCACTTCACCAACTCCACCTCCACAGAAAGCAGCAGAGAGGAGGCGACCAGAGGGACAGACCACACTGTCCTCTTGGAGATCAGGACACAATCAAGGCCAGCACAGATCTCCTCTCCCAGCTGGTCCACTTCAACATACCATCCTCTAACTGCAAGCCCTTCATCACCTACGTGAGCCAGAAACCCTCATGGACATGCCCGAGGCCCAAGTACCAGGCGTGAAGGAGAGGATTCACAGCTTTCTGCCACCACCTCCCAGGCCCAGCCGAACCTGCTTCCTACCACTCCAGGTCTGCTCCTCCCACCCCAGGCGATTGTGCAGGGCCCTCCATGGATTTCAAAACAGCCCCATGCACCTACCAAGCCGTAACACTACCAGGGACTTCCCACAGCAGAAGGCAGTCCTTCCAGTCCAGGCCCAGGTTCCACAAGACGCCTCACCTTGACCCAGCTGCAGACCAGACAGCCCCACTACACTCCTCCTTCCTCACCACAAGCCAAGCGCCTTCATCAGAACATTCTGTCATCAGTCTTGGGCCTCACATCCCAGGTAACTTGGGAAGTGCCCTCTCAACCTCAGGACTGATCAGCTCTCCCGAGAGCTTCCTGCACCACACCATCTCCTGTTGGATAACTCTCGGGCCAAGGCACCCCAATGGCGCCTCCAGACCAGCACTCCAGCAACAGCCACTCCACAGTCCTGGCCCCTTTTACAATCTTGGAGACCATGGCACGCTCAGAGTGCCTGAGAAGAGTGCGCAGAGACTGATAGTTTGTTACCTGTTCACTTTACTGCTAAACACTTTAACTTGGGTCATTTTGCCTTTTAATAAAGTCATACAGTTTGTTATTAATAAAGGTTTATCTTGTGCTTCAACACACTTGGTTCATTTTTTTTTCAACTTAATAAAGTATTGCGGGTAAACTTTGAAAAAGGGTTTAAGCCTTTGCATGCTTGTGGGAATAGGTAAGGATAGCTGTTGGGATGGAAGCTTGTGGGATTAGATAAACCTCCAGTGCAAGCATTAGTGGGACTGGTATGATCCTTCCCTCTCCCAGCTGCCACACAATATGGCCTTTATTATCACAGTTTATTCATTGATCAACACATTTCAAATAAATAAAACTCTTTATTAATGCCCTATTCATTGTAGGGCACTCACAACAATCTCTCAGTGTGATGAGACAGGGCCTCCAGGAAGCATCCAATTAAGCCACCTTACCATCCTGTCTTGCCACTCCACTGCTCCAGCTGGGAGTTGCCACCAGTGTTTCAGTAGGTTGTGCTGCTTCTTTTCCTTCACATGAAGCTTCTGTTGGGGCCTTGACAATCCACAGTGTCTAATCAGGATTTTGTCCTTGCCTCCATTCCCCCAGGCTCCATGTCCCCATTGCCTTGTTGGTAGGTCCATGAGCTGTTCTGCAGACCGGGTAAGCGGTGCGCATGATTGCAGATGCAGCAAGCTTCCACGATCTCCTTCACGGTCCTCTGGGGCGATGCTGCATGGTGGTAGAAAGTTACCTGATACCCTGTTGGCCAGGATGCCAAAGGCTCACCAACGCGTCCTGCCCGACACGTAGTTGAAGATCCTCTCTTCATGGTGAGGTATGGAGGTGCAGGCTTCAAGTATGTGAGGGAAAGGCGGTCATCCCCCACGATGAAGTAGGGCCACATCTTGTGTGTCGTGGCAGGAGTTCTGGATCTGGGGTAAGCCCACGATGAGGTTGCATCCCAGCTCCTCCTTGAGTGACTGGCGTTGTATATCTGTGGCATCTGAAGCTGACCCGTTGCCTGAAGCATCGTGCAGATGAACTTGTAGTCAGCATCAACCTTGGCAAAAGAGGATGATTGCTGAAGAAGCCTTGTAGTTGTAATAAATTGACCCTGAGTTGGCTGGAGATTTGCAGTCCACGTGCTCCCATCTATGGCTCCAACAGTGTGGGAAAGTATACTTCTGATACCACTGCTCTGCAACTTTCCTTCCAGCCTTCTTCAGTGGTGGACAGGAGGAGCTCCTCCAACGTTATTCTTCGACGATGGCCTGCACCACTTCCTTTGACCACAATGCTGATGGTGTTGTGTGGCACCCTCCAGGCATACTGCATGTTTCTGGTACGTGCGGTCCCAGAGGCCAGGTGGCGCAGAGTCAGTGCCACCTTGAGTTCCAGGGTCCCAGGCTGGCCGGAAGTTGGTGTTTGCCTTGGTCAACCTGGGTCTCACGACGCTCCAACAACTTCAGTCAAACCTGGCTGGTGGCATTCCTCATGAAGTGCTGGAATGCAACGAGGTCTTTCATTCCTAGCTCCACATCAGCTTGTTCAATAGAGTCCAACTCCACTCTTCTACCGATCCATCTTCAGACCCAGACAGCTCTTGGACGCGTCTCCTTCCCTTGCGCTAGAAAAGGTGAAACAGTCTGAGAGGGCTTAGGCGTTCTGGTGTTTGAATGATGGCGCTACCAAAAGGAGTGTGCGATGATCCATTGGTGGACATCAAATGGATGATGTGGAAAGCAAGAGCAAGGCTGAAGAGGTTCTGCCACACCACGGCTGCCTGGACCTGATATGAGAATCCAGGTGATTTCTCCCTTTTTTAGGAAATGTCAGTTTTCCATAGGTATCCTTCCACATTACTCTGGACATCCTCCAGGGACATTCCTAAAAATATCTGAGATACTTCCATATGCGAACGTTTTGCTGTTTTAATGCTTTATATCCCGAGCTTGCATCCGCTTTCATCCTTCTATGTCCGTGCAACTAATGCTGTGTGGACGTTTCATTACCTTCGCTTACCTTCCCTGTTTTCGCTTTCCGTGAGTGGGTGTGAGTTGGCGCGATGCCCAGAGGATGCGAGAAGGATACAGCGACATGTAACGTATGACAAACGGATGTAGAATGGTTGTTGCCCGTTACGTGTGTCACGGATGTAGATCGTACGCGGCGGAAAGTTCATCCGCTTCAGAAAGTTGTTTTGTGAGCTCAAAAATTTTTGAGCGGATGAAATAGCAGTAGACAGATGTTTCACTTGATTAAGCGTTATGAAAGACGTTACGCAGTGAGTACACAACGGAATGACATCACGTTTTCCCAACGGATGGCCAAGCTTTTTTGTCCGTTTTACATCCTCTTTGCATCCGTTGGTGCAGTGTGACATGGGCTTAAGGTTCTTGTTATATGCTATAAACAGCATACAAACTAATTTGCATGTTTCCTGTTCTGTCATAGAATCTTGTTAGAATACTTAAGTCAGGGTTTTTTTTAACTGCAGAGTTAAGAATACATTTTGTGACAATGAGAATGTCTTGAAAAAATGAAACTTGTACCTCGGTAACATTGAAAATCACCCTTATCAAATCTGGACAAAGCAAATCCAAGCTACATGATCTTTTCTTCTCCTTTCTTTTCTTTTCTTTCCTTCCATTCCCTCCTTCCTTTCATATATCTATTCAGTGAAGTTTGTTTATTTTATATTTACCTTTAAAAGTAATATCCAAAATATAAAAAGGTTTGAAAACTTTTGTTTCTAAAATCAGATCCCAAGGAAGCAGATGAATTCATATCTAAATATTTTTAAAAATAGTACAGAAGGAAGGCACGAATGAATGAAACTTTATCCTATATGTAAACTAGGAGCATTAACAAAAACTGATACAGATAAGAACCTCCTGTAAGGAGTGTTTATTGCTTTTCTTCGTTTCATGCCATCTTTAAATGTTCTGGTGGTGGCTGTGGCTAAGATGCTTCTGACAAGCATCAGCTCTTTCATCATCTGCAGTCTTTTAATGAAGAAGGCATATCAACCTCAGTTATCCACATAGTCATTCTAGGTTGTAATATATTGTTAATATTTATGTATTTTCAGCTTCCTTTATATATCCTACAAGAAACTGCTTACAGTTAATCTATAAGAAGATAAAATTTTCCCTTGCCCCCCCCCCCCNTAAGAAGATAAAATTTTCCCTTGCCCCCCCCCCCCACATAAAATAATTGTGGATGGGGATCTTACATTCCCTGTAATTCTTAAAAGAGAAGAAAATGATGCTGAAAGTAAAGGTGGGCAAGAAATACAAGCAATTGCAGGGTTCACTGCTGAAAAGCATTGGTGTCTTTGAAGATGAGCCATTTTCATGCTGAAATTGTAATACACTTAAGCTATCTTTTATTTCTTTTCCTTTTCTTTGATCTCTTCCTCCACCTACATTTGCATCTAGTTTTGTTTTCCTCTTTCGCTTTATTTCCCAGAGCTGCTACTGCTGACCCCATCCTATGATTATTTTATCTAGTTTTCTTCTGACATTACTTATCAAAGCTAATGCAGAATAGTGGGCTCTTGTGGTGGCCTTTTTTTTTCATCTACATTGATTGCTCTGTCCAGTTGCTCAGAGACTGCTATTACTGTATTACAGTGCCAATCTTTAAGAAATGTAAATAAAAAACCCTATTAATTTATGTCCAAACAGTCTCTTAAATGTTGTTAATAAATAATCTAACAAACATATGTGGGGACCACATTGTTTGGCTAGAAGAAAAGCAGGTCTTGGCTGGTAAAGATTCAGGACAGAACAATTCCAAACAATCAATTGTAGATTAATCAATTATTCTAAACCATGTAACAGAAATTTTAGATCTCTAAAAATTATAATAGAATCATCAAACATGTCTGTGGATTGCAATCTTACTCGATTAATTATTACATTCTGTAAAAGAATATATAAACAAATCAAATATACAGCGAATAGAAGCATTTCAGCCCAAATTCCCATTGTAAGAAGGTTTAAACAAGCCTTTTTTTTTCATTTAATATGCATATCAAGTCCTAACAAGTATCTAACTTCTTACAAAATGTTCATTTCATTCCCCAGGGCTGTTTTTCTTTATGCAGATAAAGTAATCATCCTCTTCCTGATACATGCTGACTTCAAAATTAATGTTTACAGCTAGTCCTCGACATACAACCATTTGTTCGTGATGCTCAGAGTTACAATGGCACCCCATGGTCATGTGATCAAAGTCAGGTTCCTGCAACTGGCTCATATTTATGGGGTCAAGTGTTCACGTTTTGCAACTATTGATAAGCAAAGTCAAGTGGAGAAGCAGATTTGTTTAACAACCATTTTACAAATTTAACAACTGCATTGATTCACATAACAGTTATGGGAAGAAAAGTCATAAAATGGGATAAAACTTGCTTAATAACTGTCACACTTAATAATGGAAATTTTGGGTTCAATTGTTGTATGTTGAGGACTACCTATAATCTAAGGAAGAAAAAATAGAAAATAATTATAGTAAAACAAAAGTAGCCATATTCACAAAACAATATATACAAATATGTCATAAATAGAAAATCAAATGCAATCAGTTTCAGCAGATATTTACGAGAACTGAATGACAATTCCTAAGTATTGAAAAGTATAAAATAGTTTTTGTTTCAATCCTCTGCTAGAAAGAGCAAGAAAAAACTATTTCATCTTGTGCACAAAGACCTAATCATTAAATTTGTCAAGCACTGTGAAAATAATCACATTCCTTTTGGAATCACGGTTTTCAAGGCCAAAGAGCTGAGTTCAATGCACTTTGGCACACAAACTTGTGCCTATAAAGATGAAAAAAAAAAATGAAGGTAATTCAGGACAAGTTCTTAACAGCAATTCTTCACTCACTGCATTTCAGTGCAAGCTGAGGCCAGAGCTGGGTTGCATTACAGTGAAAGCCCACATGAGGATTTACTGATTGAAATACTCGTTAAAATTAATTTTGAGAGAGAAAAGTATCTATCCCAATTACTATATGTTGAATCTAAGCTTGACTACTCATTTTTAAAAAAAGCACATAACTTCAGCCTGTTGTGGAATCTCAGTTCACTGGAATCTGGGAAGCCCTTAAAATAAATCATGCTATGTGTTCTGTATCTAGGATTTACAGTAGAAGCAGAATTTCCTATAACATTGGCCTTTGGAACAGGATTTATCTACTCTTTTAAATATTTATATATTTTATCTGTCCCTCACAGAAGAACACATACTCTTGCCAGCTTTTGGCCTTTCTATCAAGGTTGTAGATGGGAGGTAGAAATGGCACTTTGTATTATTCACAAATCAAATCAAATAAAAATAAATAAATAAATGTCAATTCTCTTTATTAATTGCTTCAACTGTGCCATGGAAGAAACATTTTTTTCTGTTAGCTGACAAATCCTTAGAAATCTTTTAAAAGGTAAAAAAGCATTCTTCCCTCATGATCACTGTAATGATCATGTAGAATTACTTTCCCTGTAGATTGTTCCATGTCAAAAGATAATTATCTATGATTTTCTCTTATTTTAATTTATGACGTGTAGGTTATAACTATATACATAGAATGTTGGTCTATGGTCACAAATAAACATTTATACTTAGTGCTATTCCTATTTCCTCTGAAAGTTGCAAAGATGTCTTTCACCCCCAAACTTTTCTCACATGAGATGGGATTGTATATGAGATTATGCAGATAGGAATCAATTACTTTCCCTGAAAATTTTACCCAGTAGTAGTTTATGCTTTCGTTTTGCTTTGTTTTTGTCTTCATCTCCTCTTTTGGAGTGTAACTTTTTGCAGGTATATAATGCCTGTGCAAAACTCCCACATTTTGGTAAATATGTTACATATATACAGGGTATTTTTCAGCTAAACTTAGCAAATCTAAATTAACAAGGGAAGAAGCTTTCAACAGTGTATATGTCTATATACAAACACACATGTGTGAGCATGAATGTGCATATAAATCTGCATGTACATTCAGTGTTTTCATTTGGGGGAATCATAATTTTTTAGGGAAATTATTTTTGTCCTTTAATTATTGGTTAAAGTTTTTTTAATATCTTGAGAGCAGGTAACCTCAAGAACTGTTCATCTTCATAAATAATAATAAAGCTATCCAATTAAATATGAACATAAAATCAGTTATCATTTTCTTGGTCTCATCCTTTATATAAAAGGATGAATAGGTGAAACAAAAAATTTCCAATAATAGTATTAAAACTGAAATATTTCCTGTGAATATTTACTAGGCTGCTTCTATTTTTAGTTTTAAGATGCTTTTTAAGATGTACTGATCTTTGTGTTTTAATATGTAGCTTTGGTCTGCTTTATTTGCTGTACTCATTTAATTGGACTGCTTTAAGATCCATGTTGTATTTATTTTGCTGCATTATGTTAGAAGTCAAGTAGAGTTAATAAAAATCATTGCTTTTATTTTTGTTACATTATTTCTAAGGAGGAGACTATAAAGGATTCATCAGGTCAAGAAGATGAAACGCAGTCCTCAAATGGTGATCCAGTTTCATCCGTAGTACCAGAAATAATTCGCCCACGTCGTTGTAAATACTTTGATACAAGTATGTATTTTTTAAATCAGTTTTCAACCATTTTAAAAATGCATGGACGTTGTACAAATATTTGAGCGTTCTCATGTGCAGGAAAACTGAACCATTTGCAATGATGAAATCTGGAATTTTGAATCAGGTTGACGATTGCAGTGCTTTACTTCTATGTATAGAAATTTGCACAAATTTAATAAGACAAAGGCAGTGATTTTTTATCTCTACAATTGGAATCTTCTGGAGGTATGGAAAGCGTCTCTCTTCTCAGTTGTCTAATATTTTAAAAGTATCTGCAAGGAGAAAATGTTTTCTTGTGGAAAAAGTATGTTTATGAGCTTCAGAGCTCTTATCAGCTACTGGTTGGAGACAGTAAGAACTTTCTGTACAAATAAAAAATTGCCTTTTCCTTTCTCACAGAGAAAGACAGATAGAAGTTGCTGTTTGTCTTTACAGTGAAGGTACTTATCAAGGATAAATTGTGAGGGGAGTGGGAGAATGATCTCTAAAGTCTTGTTTCATTGGATCTATTGAGGAGCAAGATAGAAGGTATTTTCTTTGTAAAGATAATGGTGGTTGGTGTGAAAACCTCTGAATTCTGTATTTGAATCTCAAGATATACTGCCCTACTTTCTAATACATCTCTGAGAAGAGTATAACCTGAACAGTTATGTGTAAAAACATAATCCAGGTATATATAGCACATGTGCTGCTTTTACTGCATTCAAGTGAGAAAAATTCTCTGCTTTGGAAGAGAGCATTTCTAACTGCTAGATATCTTTTTCTTATTTGCTAGTGAGATAATAAGCTCTGAGCACTGTCACGCTGAATATTGAAGGGTGGGAAAAGAGGAAGGGGGTCTTGAAGAGAGGTAAAAGTGGCTGGCTGATTTGTTAAACCAGAGATTTTACATTTCTGATGTTAACAGCTAATATTTGAAAACTGGCTAGAGAAATAGAGGCTTAGCTGATGTTAATTCTGACCCAATCATTGCTCTAATGTTTATATTTGTCTGTATGAATGCTAAGAATTTTAACTAGTTTTTCTTCCATTACTGTCTCTTTTTTGCTTAGTTTATTTCTACTTATATATGCATGTATATGAGCAGAAATGCTCTTTAAAATAAAATTAGTCCAAAAACTATAGCAAAATAATTGTGTATGCTTTCAAAACTAATATATAACATGATAATTTTTAATCCATGAATCTCTGCTTTAAAATGTCATTTGTACTTGCCCTTTGTGTATGGAATATGTGGGATTATGAAATGATTAAATTATTTTACAATGAATTGCTTCGCTAATATCTTCTGAAACTTTTGTATACATCCTTCTAATGTATATCCCTGAAAGAATATAGCTGTGTGAACCTTTCTCCCGATTCTTTACATGAAGAACATTTCTATTTTTTCCAAGTATTGCATGCTAAGACTTGTCTCTGATAAAAACTTTTAATACTGTTTTTTGGGGACTTTCAAGATATAAATATTCCTAAGAAACATCTTGTTGAATGTATCAGATCTTCAGCAGTGCTATTTACCTAAAATAAATATATTAGCATGTACATTTTTCAATATTTTTCAAAATTGGAAACCTCCAAGCTTATTGTAGTTCAGAGTATTATGAGTCAGGACATATCAACCACAATTAGTCACACAGAGTTGGTTGTGACATCACAGTTCAATGTTTAATTAGCCAACCAGATATGTGACTTGAAAAATGTGTCTGTAGAAAATAGTTTGTTTGAAAAAATGTAAATTCAGGATAACTAACTTTATGTAAGTGAAATTGTTAATTTTTTAAAAATATAGATAGTGAAATAGAAGAGGAATCTGAAGAAGACGAAGACTACATTCCTTCAGAAGACTGGAAAAAAGTAAATATGAGCTTCATGATAAATTCTATCAACATAATATAACTATTATAAAAATTAATTTGTGGGGAATATCATTCCTAATGTTATGAGTATTTAAAGTTCCTTCTTATGAAACTAGTCCCAGCTAGATGGGATTCAAGGAGCCTTTAGTTAATCTATTTGAATACATTGCCAGAAGATTTGAAGCATGCAGCTATAGTTTACTTTAAAAGTTCTAAATCTGACTTAAATAAAATCATTGTTGAAATCTTTTTAATTAAAATGTATTGAGCATTTCAGAGAACTTGTTTAAAACCCCAAGGTTTTGGGAGGGAGGGTTGGAAAAAATGTTTTTGTTAGTTACATCTGCAATTTTATTATGTTTCATTGGAATTTCCTCCCCTTCCCCTTCTTTATCCAAATGATTGTCCCTGGAAAAAAAGACATTTCACTGTTGTGTCTGCCTGATAATTAGTGGTCAGCTTGAAAATCTTGTTCTGACTCAGTGCAGATTTTTGTTTTTAATCTGTCATTCAAGGGTCACAGTTTGGTTTTGCAGATAAACTGGATCATTTTTTACTTAAGTCTACTTGCTTCATTCTCATATGAAAAGTCAGAATTCCAGAATCTTTTCTTATTCATGAACAATAACAGTAAAGGAAACCTTAATTTTATATGCAAGTAGTCTGCTTTGCCAGTTTCCTAATTAGACTCAATCTGGAGACATGGTTTATAGTTGCTGCAAACTCTTTGCATTTGGCAGCAGCAAGTCTAGAATTTGGATCAAAAGTTAACTTGTTCTTTGTTTCTGAGTTCCTGAGTTGTTTGGCAACTCAAGTTAGGAGCTACTTGGCAGTTTTTGAAAAAAATGCAGTGAAATCTGACATTTTTATTGGCAAATTTGGCTACAATTAAGTCCATGTAATAGTTTACATTACAAAAAGAAGTCAATATATGAACAAATATACTTATTTCATACTCTTAAAATGTTTGTATTGCAATTGGTATTTGACTGTCTTTCTAGTTATTGAACAGTATGGTGTTTGATCTGTGATTACAGATTATTTATACTTTTTTCCAAATAGGAAATTATGGTGGGCTCCATGTATCAAGCTGAAATTCCAGTTGGTATATCTAAATATAAAGAGAATGAAAAAGGTAAAGTAATTGGCAATTCATTTTAATTAAAGTTGCAATGAAAAATAAGGCATAAGATACAAAGAATATGTAAGGAAACTTTACATTTATCCATGCTGAGGAAATAATGCAAAATAAATAGAAGCTGGCTTTGAGCACCATTTTAAACAAATTGATTTGTTTGCTTTGGTGTATTTCCCTAATGCTTTTAAATGAATGTTATATGTGAACTGAAATAACTTTGATTTATTTAAAAATATGGTTAAACAAACTGGCTTCGATATATAGACACGCATACACACACAAGAGCAAGGCAGGATACAAACCTCTGCGCACAGTTTCCTTACCACTTACAAAACTGGATTTCCTATTACCAGGTGCAGGAGTTTCTATTGCATCTCCCATGAATGTAACTTCAAAATTCCTAACATCTCACAAATTACTGATCAAAAAAATGCTTTGGAGATGGCAGAAACTCTTAAGAACAACTTATTGATTGACCAACTCCAACATTTCCTGGAAATTTGACACTGTATATATTACAATGAGATAAATATAATTTTAATTAATTTGAAACATTGGTTCTGCCTGGTTCAATGATTAATGATTAATTAGCTGGGTAACTGATACCTTGATTCCGTTATTGTCTATATTTATGGAGGAATTTGAAATATGGACTACTTGTCAGAATAAGATGATGTGCTCAGAAACTAGTCTGAAATATTTCCTGTAGTTGAGAGCCAGTTGGTCTTACGATTAAGACACCTGCTAAAAAACAGGAAACCATGAGTTCAAGTCCCAACTTAGCTAAAAAGCCATCTGGGTGATTTGGGGCCAATCTCTCTCTCTTAGCCCAATCCACCTCACAGTGTTTTTGGTGTATGAAAATAAGAAGAGGGAAGAGTATTGTGTGTATTATTAATATTTTAAAAAATGAGAAATTTATGAGTCGTATGCAAAGAATTATCTGATCTATAAGTATTTGTTAGGAAATATTTAATTATCTGTCTCTAATTTTAGTGTATGAAAATGATGATCAATTGCTATGGAATCCAGATTACTTAACTGAAGATAAAGTGATTGAATTCCTTAATGAAGCCTCCAGGCGTACAGGTGATGAAAGAGGAATTGATGCAATTCCTGAAGGATCCCATATTAAAGATAATGAACAGGTAAAATACATGGAAATCTTCATTTGCCAATAGAGCTTTTCCATTGGCTAAAAAGGAGTTGGTTTTTAGCAGCAATCCTCCCCATTTTATTACCTACATTTTTGTTAAAAATTTTCCCTGGAGGGGTATCAGCTGTCAAGAACAGTGGAAGAAGATTGTGTGGATGATGAAAAGAGACAAAAAATCAGGGAAAAATGGCATTTTAAGCAGGCCACTCCTTCAGTATGTTCCTGTCAAAGGAATAATATCCTATATCCAATCCATAACATTTTTGAATATCTTGAAGAGATGATTCAGAATTTTTATATTAGCTATAGAAAAACCTCAAGATCATAGTTCATATTCCTTGAGCTCTGACATTTTTAACATAAAAATTTAAAGTTGAAACCTCAGGTGACAATTTGGACTTCTTTTTTTGCAGGCTTTGTATGAATTAGTGAAATGTAATTTTGATACAGATGAAGCATTGAGAAGATTGAGATTTAATGTAAAAGCAGCTCGGGGTATGTATAAATTATTTATTTTTAAATGTGTTTCACTATTGTGAATTTCTACATCATTTTTCAGATTGGTTTCTTACATTTACATGCACACGCACAGCCACAGTGATTTTCATACTTACTTCAGTTGAATATTTTATTCTCTTAAACTTCAGCTCTGGTATACACATATTACAGTAACCATATTTTCCTTCTGGTAGATATGGAGAAAGAGGGTTCATCTGAAGATGGGGTGGTGTAGGAGGTAGGACGGAAAGAGGACAGGGAGGATCTAATTCATAGCACATCTTTTGCTGTGGAGGTATTTCCATATTACCTTAGTTATCTTGAAAACTAGTACGGCATTAAAAAGATAATGATGGCAACTCATGGCATTGTATTTTCACAGTGCAACAATTTCTGTAAAAGTGTATGAATGTGAAGAACTTCTATGCAGAAAAGATTTTGTCTTCTCTGAAAATGAAAAAGGACAGAAAGAAAGGAATGGTCCCGAGCTAGATTAACTTCCCAAATTAACCTCCAACCCTATCCTAGGAAATAAAGTAGGCAGGAAGAAGATGTTTACAGTACGAAGCATTTTCTCACTTTCCCCATGTACTTTTTAAAATACATTATAAAGAGCTTCCCTGTTTCCAGATACCCTTATCTACATAAAAGGTCCTGTATCAAACATGAGACATGCTATCATTTTTAATACTGAAGAATTCATAAATAGACTTCCTTTTTTGACTTGTAGTTTCTTATTAATTTGTGTATTGTATTATTTTAATTCAGAGGAGCTGTCTGTTTGGACAGAAGAAGAATGTAGAAATTTTGAACAAGGTTTGAAGGCTTACGGAAAGGATTTTCACTTAATCCAAGCAAACAAGGTAAGTTGTATAATTAGTTGTATAAACTTGGATAATGATGAAAGCATTAAGTGCAAAACTGTAAGGTGGGAGATTTCTATTTGCTTTCTCTCAACATATAGTTAGAAGAAGCTCAGTAATTCATGACCACCATGGTAACAACAGAGATGATCCATGTTACTGGGCAGTTTGAATATACAATACTTATTTTATCTCTGTCCTGTAAGCCTAAAATTGCCCTTCCAGCTGTCCCAGTTTGGAAAGTTAATTTGAATGAAGTCACATTTTTATTGTAATGAAGGCAATACAGGTAGACCTTGACTTACAACCATTCATTTTGTAAGTACAAAGTTATAACAGCACCGAAAAAAGTGACTTCTGACTGTTTTTCACATTGTAGCCTTCCTATTATCAGAATATGATCAGAATTTGGATAGTTGGCAAGTGGTTCATATTTATGACAGTTGTGATGTCCCAGAGTCATGTGGTCACCTTTTGCGACCTTCTGACAAGCAAAGTCAATGGGGAAGCCAGATTCACTTAACAATTGTGTTACTAATTTAACAACTGCAGTAATTCACATAACAAATATGGCAAGAAAAGTGGTAAAATGGGGCAAAATTCACTTAACATCTTGCTTAGCAGTGGAAATTTTGGGCTCAATTGTGATTGTAAATCGAGGACTACTTGTGTTATTATTTAGTTTTACTCTAATGTGGTACTTAAAGAGTGCTTTTAGTTTTGACTTCATGAGACCTCAATATGACAAATGCATTTATCTCAGTTATAGAATGTTATGATCCTTTCACAGATTGAATTTTCCTTGTGCATATTAGTGATTATCATTGAACACCAGTGGCTATCACTTAACTGTCATTAAGTTTGAGGCTGACCAGGTTGCTACATGATCACTTTCTATCCATCTTAAACAGAGAATCTTGTTAACTTTAACCATGCTTAGAGCCCTGGCATTACCATGTGACAACCTTAGAGAAGCTGTTAAATCCTATTTCACCTGTAGGATCCTACACTGCTGATGTATGTCCTACTCCCCTTATGTTACCCAGTTGGATCTTCAGTCATGTAATGTGTAGCAGTTCTTTGAAAAGTTTTTCTTCAAGCAGATAGTGGCATTATGGAGAAATTATAATGGCTCCTTATCTTTGAAGTACTGCTGTCAAATCATTGGCTCTAAAATGGTCAATCTATCAGGACATTTAATATTGATTCCATCTCTTAAAACCCTTTTATTTATATTCTGCAAAATATGTTACACTGTTCGATTGCAATTCTAGTGGCTTATGCAATTATGGCTCTAATTCTATTGGGTTATACAGTAAGATGGTGTTCCTTTGATTATGCAGAATTCTGTTAGCCTCTTTAAAAGCATTTGCATTTCAGAAAGACATCAGTAATTTCTAAGGCTGTTACAGCTTTTGATTAGCCTCCTGCTTACAATCCATTGTTGTGTCAATTAGCTAAAATGTTGAGTTCTTCTTTTTCCCATCCTTTTCTCAGCAAGAGTTCAGTTATTAAAAAAAAAATCATGATTTTCTGTAATGTGTAATTTCAAAAAATTCTTCATCACATCTACTCCATGACAATGGAATTCTTCTCCAGCAAACTCAACAGGATTTTATTCTGTAACAAATGGTAGTTTTTTTGTTCACTTTTTAAAAAAACAATTTGCCTGAGGCATGACTTACAGACATCCCCTTTTGATTATTGTTTGTATTATAGTAGATTATATTCTTGATGTGTAATAAATACAGGTACGAACAAGATCAGTTGGAGAATGTGTAGCATTTTACTACATGTGGAAAAAATCAGAACGATACGATTTTTTTGCTCAGCAGACAAGATTTGGTAAAAAGAAGTACAATCTCCATCCTGGTGTAACGTAAGTCTTGTTGATTACTTGTCAGTTTCCTTATCTTGCACTCGACTGAAGTATTTAAAAAAAGATGACTTTTTAATGAATGAAAATGCTTATAGTCATCAGTCTGGATACCACTTTTATATTACATTAGAATATTATGTTGTCTTTTCAAAAGTACAGATCCTGTTATTGAAACTACAACTTTATCCTTTATTCCCAAGGTCCAGATTATATGTCTCACTTCCCCACAAATATGACCAATAGTATAACTGATAATAATATCAGTTTAGAAAAGTATTGGAAAAACAGTTGAATGGGAATTTTAACCGAGATTCCTCTAATCTGAATCTAGGATTACACTCACCCTCTCTCTTTTATAAAAGCATTATCCAAAGTGAGGAGCTTGCTAAGTATGCCAGTTACCTCAAGAGTTTCTATGCACATTTCAACAATACATACCCCAAATCACCTAGGAATAAAACAAAAAAATTATAAACAACAGACAACAAATAAAAAGGTCATAAAATTAGTTTAAAAACTCTACCAGTTTGGCATAGAAAAGTTATTTTAGACAAGCCTCTGTTGTACTGTTTACTGATAACAAATCTCCATTCAAAATTTAAAATGGATTATTCTCTGAATGACTTAAATGGACATTTTCTATTAAGGTGTATTAGAATGATGCCTTACGATTACTGGTCATTTAACAACCAAATTTGGGACTTGGGACTGGCAACCCCATCACGAAGTGACATGGTTGCTAAGCAATATATCATATGATCACAATAGGCTTACAATGTCACTTCATCTACAGTTATTAAGTGAATCACTCATATTCACATCACATGACCACAACTTGCAAGTTTACTGCTTGCTTCTCCATTGACTTTATTGGTCAGAAATCAACAGTGAGGCATGCACATGAAGATCATGTGACTGCAAGACACTGCAATAGTAGAAATATGAAGATGGATCATAGTTATTATTAAGACCCCCATAACTTTGAACAATGGCTAAATAGGGTAGTCATTTAGTGAAGACTATTCTCTAGTACTTTTAACAAGAAATAGTAATCAAAAAATATCAAATCATATGCCAAGCTGTAAACAGATTAATTGTTAAATTTCTACGGTTTTACTCTCTTGTTTATTTTACTACATATTTATTGAATTTGAGATTTTTATCTTAACTATGATAATAAAACTTGCCTAGATCATATATAACACCATGTCATTTTTCTGGTTTTAGTTTAGCATAATATGACTTACCGTATATACCCGCATATAAGCCGATCTTGCATATAAGCCGACCCTTTAAAAATTGCCCCAAAATGAGGATTTTTGAAAAAATTCGCATATAAGCCAACCCCCAAATACCATGGTGAACGCTGCTACCCGGCGAAGGCAATGAGAGTCTTGGCTCACATCGCGCGAAGCCGCTGCCCACGAAGGCGATGAGAGTCTTGTCTCTCATCGCGCGGTCGGGCAGCCAGATTTATTCGCGTATAAGCCGACCCCCAAATTTGGGGGAAAAAAAAAGCGTTCTAAAGTCGGCTTATATGCGAGTATATATGGTAATGTATGTGCAAAGCAGGCAAATTTGTCTTCTTCAATAATAACTGGTTTTAAAATCTTGGCTTAGCATTAGGTGAATGAAGATTGTTCAATGTAGGACTGTATCACATGAGAACATTAAACTGAAACATATCTGAAGAGCATATTTCTTGGTCTTTTTTTTGAAGGGACTACATGGATCGTCTTTTAGATGAAAGTGAAAGTGCAGCATCCAGCAGAGCTCCCAGCCCTCCTCCTACAACTTCCAATAGTAGCACCAGCCATTCAGAAAGAGAGGATAGCACAACCAGCAATAGTAATCAAAATGGTAGGTAAAATATCTTCTTCCATCTAAATTCCCTAATGATGCATTATTTCAGCCTGCAAAGTACATTTTTGAAAGTAATGTTCATCTAATTTTAAATTATTCTTCTGTACATTTTCCCATTTTTGTCATTTTTTTAAAAAGATGGAAGCTACAATATTCAATTTTGCAAAAATGAATTTGGCTCAAGTACAGTCTGCAGACTCTTAATCACAGGGCTATTTTAAATATTTTTTTTGTCTGTCAGATTCATATCCTATCTTTCTCAAGGAACTCAATGTAGTGCTCTTTCTACCTCTTGTTTTCACTGAACTCCCCTTCTGTGGAGCTTGGACTGAGAGAGAAAGATTGGTCATGCCCAGTGGTGAGCTGCTGGTGGTTTGGACCAGTTCTACTGTGCTTCTTACAAAATAAGGCCAGGCCTTTTTTTTTTTTTTTTTTTTTGAGCCCCGAAAAAACGGCTGTCTTTTTGGGGGTGAATTAATTTCTTTCCTCCCCCCCCTGCCGCCCACACCAGCACCACTCCAACAACAGCATCTTGAGTTGCTCCCGCTTTTTCCCCGTCCCTGTAACAACAGGAAAAAAAACATTTTGAGGTAACCTGGGAGTGCTGCATTTGTGGAATCCCGAGAGGCTGGGTGGGCGTGAGAAGAGCCGAGCAAGTGTCTCTGCTGCTGCTACACTTGGTGCTCCAGCCTCGGGCTCTGCAAGTTTGCAAAAGTCCCGGTGCGCAACCCGTGTCCTGCATTTCAAGGCGCCCAGCCGAGCTGCAGCTGTCCCTCTCTCGAGAGTTAGGAGGCGGCTCCCCCACCCGAGAAGTGGCTGAAACGCTTCCATATTCCGTCGCTGCTGCCACTGTTGTTGGACACAGCGCTGGTGAGAGAGACAGCTGAAGCACGTCCTGGGCACTTGGAATGCAGGAACGTCTGCTGGCGCACTGGACTTTTGCCACACTTGCAGAAGCTCGAGGCTGTACGCACCAAGGGTATATCGGCTCTTCTCACGCCCACCCAGCCGTCAGGATTAAAAGCAAATCGCAGCGCACGGTGCTCCCAGGTACCTCAAAATGTTTTTTTTCCTGTTGTTATGGGACAGGCGGGAAAAGTGGGAGTGACTCAGACACTATTGTTGAGATGACGCTGGTGCAGAGAAGGTGCCAGCACTGGTGGGAACCATGGAAACTACGGAGGCCTGAGAAACAGCTGGAAACGCTGCTGGACATCCATGGCGACACCACCTTCCTGCTGACCCGGGGAAGCGGATCCCTCTGTGCTCCATGATTGGCTGTTAGGAGCGGCTGATGGAGAGACATAGCTGCCTGCGCGGCACTCCTAATGGCAAGTTCCCCTGCCTGTCCCCCAATTTTGCATGTTTTAAACTAGGCCTAAATTTGGGGGGAGGGGCTTAATTTCATTTTATGCCTAGAAAGCATGCTGGGTCTTCCTATTGGGGGGGGCGTATTGTTGGAGAAACACGGTAGTGAACTGTTAGTTCTGACGATCACCCACCCCCACCCTATCCTGTCCTATATTTCCGGTTTTTTCAGCTTAGCTGATTCGCGCGACACAGAGGATTTCTTGTACCACAGCTGTTCTACTTACTGGGGCTGCTCTGTAGAGGTTCAAATTGGTGGTTTTTAATGCTGCGCACACAAGCAAAGCATGCACTCTCAGAACTGGTTGTTAAACCGGTTGTAGCCCACCACTATCCATACATACCCTTAAAACTTCCATCACTAAGGATAAATTTAAAACTGTGCTTTCCCAGCCATAGTGTAACATCTCAGTGCAGTTTTAGAGACATCTGAAATAATAATATTGATTAAATAAAAGCAGGGGAAAATACCAAATGGAAACATTATTTAAATGCAAAACAAAAAACAAAAAAACCTGAAATAAAATTTAGTTTGGGAGATCAACCACTTTTGTACTGTCACTCAAACTGTTTAAAAACTAAATACTTACAAATTGGCTAAGTATGTATTGTTTATATTTGATAACAACATATCCATGCTTTATGGTTTGTTTTTATGACTTGTTTTTTATAGATGGTAGTTCTTTCTTTTCTGTTTTATATTTTCTTTTCTTTGTAGGTGTATCTACTAATGGGCCAAGTGAATTATCAAGTAAAGATGACGTGAAAATTGAAGGACTACACATAAATGGACCAACAACTGGCAAAAAAACACATCTTGTAGATTTTGATACAAATGGTTATGAGCCTGAAAACCTTTCCAATCATTCTAAACTTCATTCAAATACAAGGCATGATCTTGAAGATACGAATGAAAGGCCTATGAAAAGGAGAAGAATCAACAGCAGTGACAAAGAGTGCACAGCTTCCTCTGAAATTTTCCAAGAATCAGTAGCCCATGGAAATTTTGAAGACCAGGATACTGTGGGTGACTGAATATGTTTCATTCAAATAATATTATGGGATGTCTGCATTTTCAGGGTTAATAGGTTCACTTTACAGATTCAAATCCCATAAAATAATTTATGGTGATTTTGAAATATATTTTAATTGCTTCCTAATTCTACCTAAGGTTACCTTTTAAAATCCTGAAATGCTGAAACAGCATATGGGAGAATTTTCTATCGGAGAGCCTGTTATGTAAATTATACTTTGAAAAATAACGTAAAATTCCCAAACAGAATTGATAAAATGGTTGTGAAGAAAGAAGCAATATTGAACAGTTTAAGAAATGCCTGTAAATCCTGAAAGTTGCATGATAATTCATTGGTGTGTATATATGTATGTCTATGTGTGGACATATGTATATATATATATGTGTGTGTGTAAAACTGCATATTTTACACACACACACACACACACACACCACACACACGAATGTATTGTATTTTAAAAATAAACCAAGAGGTTTGTATGTAAAATTATTGACATCAGTGATGTCTTTCCATATTCTTATCTGGAAATAAGAAATACTTTCTGTATTTTTCCAGATTTTGTAGCCTTTGAAAGATTTTTACAATACTGAAAAGAAGTATGTAATTTTCATAACTTGTACAGTATGGTAAACTTTGATCTTCTGAGAGTTGATCATCTGAGGATTTGTCAGCTTCACTTTATTTTGCTAAAGCTTTTTATTAATAAAGTCATGTTTCAGAAAGCAGTAGAAATTTTAAATATTTAAATTGCTTACCCAAATTACGAATATCAGAATTTTCAAACTTTTATCTTGGGACAAATGGTGACTTAAAAGTTTTTAGATTAGCATGATGCTATGATTGCACAAGTGTTCTTGCTTTTATAATTGTTTTTCAGATTTCTTTTTATGAGATAGTCTAAAAAAAATCAGCTAAAGGCTTTAATGTTTAAACTTTTGTTAGTCTAGGTTGTCCATTACCTTATTTTATCAGCTTATATGTACATTTTGGGTGAGCACAGTAGAATTAGGAATTGAATCAATTACATCTGGCTACCTTGATAAGGAACAAATTCTTAGCCTGCGTACCATGGGACCTTATGCTGCATCCAACAAATCCATGGATTAACTGCTGAGGAACTAGAAATGTGTGGGTAGTAGCTATTATGGTGTGTATGTGTATTAAAATACATGGATTTGAGGTACTCTAAGGGTTGTTAACCTTTTTTACATTTGAAACAATCCTTGTCTGGGGATAATTTCAGTAGTGACAGTTTCCATATATAAAAGGATTTGGATTATGGCCATAATGAAGGTTTACAGAATCAATCATTCAATGATATATAAAGTCTTTTTGTTTTTTTCTTTGCCACATTGGCTATATAAAATACATTTTTATTTTGTGCTTGGGGCTTACTTGAAATGTTACAGCTATAGCTTCAAGTTGATCTGCTCATTCAATGATTTGGCAAAATAGTTCGATTTTAATTATGAAGTCCACTAGACTTTTAGATTGTCCCAACACAACTTTTTTGTAGTTTCTGGAGAGATCTTTTTTTTAGCCTTCTTTCTCTTGAAACATTTTTGATGAATTTCATGCTTTAACATTATAGAACTAGTATTTATTGTGTTGCTTTCAAACAGTATACATGTATAGATAAAATATTTAATCTTTTAAATTTTACTGCTTTAGGGAAAGTGCCATGGCTGACCAAACCCAGTTTTGTTAATATGAAAATCCAAAGTTTTTGTAGCCTCGTATCAAATATGTTTTAAATAGTATATCAAAGCAAGGCAGTGCAATGCTTTTAGAAATCTTATTGCAACTTTGAAGGCCTATTTTCTGTTCCTTGTCTGTATTTTTGCAGGTTGGAAATGCTTGCAAGACTGTTTATAGGAAAGTTTATAAATATATTGTTCTCAGGCTTGTAAGTAAAATATAGCACTGTGTACATTTTTCAGAAACTTTACTTTGGTCTTTAATCTTACCTTTGATGGTATGCCTAAGAAAATTCCTGACATTCCATACTCAATATGTAATGTTCAGCTGTTTTTAAGTATTTAATTGTAATGTGCATCTCATTTATGCAGGTGTTTATACAATATTTTATTCATGTTCTTTAAAATGCAGCCACTATAACTTGATAAAGACATTGCACTATTAGTACTATTTAAAAATCTTGTAATATAGCAACCAGTTCAAACAGCTTTTAGTGCAGTTTGGAAAAGATGAAACCCATTGCTTCCAAATTGGTTTGAAAAATCAGTACAGCTTTGTATAGTGATTGTTATGTATATTTTAAGCACTATTGTGTCCTGATCCATAAAGTGCATTGTGTGCAGTCTGAATCAAACCTTCAACTCAACAGGCCTGACTGTTGTCTTTATAAAGGGTTTAAAGTGATATTTTGAAAGAAATCAAAAAAATTGCAAAGTAGTTTTTATAAATTTTTCACATAGTAATTTTGCACTGTTGGTAATACCTGTGTCTCTTACCTAGCTCCTTGTCTGCAATTCTGGAAAAGCTTATTAAAGTATTTTTTTAAACATATTGCTTATATAAATACAAATATTGAGTACTTAAGAGTGGAATTTGTTTCTTTTAAGATAATGTGAAAATGCTGCTTAATAATATGAGAGGAAATACTTGAATTGTTCAATAGTTTTAGCAAACCTTTGCACTTGGAAATAAAATTCTGTGCTTCACAATAATTTCAAACTAAACTTCAGATATTTAATGACAATAGGGTTTAAAAAAACAATTAGGAATAAACTGAAATGTAATATTCTTGCTGTGAAATTAGACCTGTAATATCTAAGTCTGAATATTTTTGTTGAGGGTATTTACCAATAAAATATAATCATTTCCTGGCGTACAACAGAATATAGAGCTCAATTAATCGTTGTAATAAAAAATGGAGATAGCTGTTAAGAAGTATTAAGAAATTACTAGCCCAGATAGAATTTGTTCTATCTATTTGATAGATTTTTTTTCAGATTCATTCAAATATTCAGCAAAGAAAAATGAAAACTTGTAACTATGATTTAAATAAACAAGGAAGAGTTTGGGTAAAGGCAAGATCTTATAAGGCTATATTCGTATAAGTACAAATTTAAAAATTACAGTGCCTGGAGTTAATGTTAGGAAATTATAAAAGAAAATCAAACAATTTCTACTTTATCACCATTTGAATGGAAAATCAGTAAAACGCTAAACTATGTCATGTTTCTATTTTATATGTGTATATATACATATATGATATTCAGCTTTGTTCGAGTATTTTCGCACGTCATTATAGTTGTGCTTGGGAAGATACCTGAAT
Source organism: Laticauda laticaudata (assembly GCA_004320025.1). Classification (NCBI taxonomy): domain Eukaryota; kingdom Metazoa; phylum Chordata; class Lepidosauria; order Squamata; family Elapidae; genus Laticauda; species Laticauda laticaudata. Next base: position 67,433 of record BHFT01000706.1, on the reverse strand, counting down.
AAAGCTGAATACCATACATGTAAGTACCCACAAAAACTTAAGAAAACATATACATACAGGCTATCACAGACGAACTCAATACAGAAGTCTGATGATGGCAGATGAGATTCTGCCGAAACGTTGCTACTTTAAAAGCACAACTACAATGACGTGGGATAATACCCGAAGGAAGCTGTAAAATTGTAAGTATCTTGACAATATTTTGATGAAATCTCATTCGTCATCTTCAGGCTTGTGTCTTCGGCTTTGTGCTTCTCGGAGTAGTGTGAGCTTGCAGCTGCTTCTTCCTTTTAACTGCTAGTGGGGGTGTGACTTGATTGGGTGGGGGCTTGACGGTGTTCTGATGGGTTGGCTGTGTTCTGATTGGATGGGAGTGTGTTCTGTTCAGGTGGGGGCTTGGTTGTCCTCAGGTTAGTCTTCGTTGCCGGGGGATTTGAGCTGGTGAGCTGTGATCCTGTTTGGCTTCGTGTTCATGATTGTGCCACATCTTCATGGTGGGCATCCGTTTGTATTGGTCGGGAGGTTTGAAGCAGGTAGTGATGCAGCTGCGGTACAGTTTCTGGTCCATGGTTATGTCTTATCATCTGTGTGTGTGTGAGTCTGCTTACTGTTGAATGGACTCCCACCATGAATATGTGGCATGATCAATTTTTCCCCAATAGTAAAGGGCTTCTTAGCTTTAGCTAATATAAAATATATATTTTAATCACGATTATTCATTCTTTGCGTCCCGGCACAAAATGATCCACAGACCAGTACCGGTCCGGGGCCCGGTGGTTGGGGACCCCTGATATATAATACAGTACAATAGGGTTTCATGCAAGGTTGTGTAAGTTGGCAAAAAACAAATCATTTTAGGTAGAATCTAGTACTTTTCACCCTCAAAAGTATTCTTTATTCTGAAGGTTACCAAGAAAATCTAAGCATTCAATAAATATAGAATTATGGAATATAATTATTGTGATTAAGATACACAGATATATCTTTTTCACAGTCATATACATACATACCTTATGATGAGTAATAGTTAAAATATTAGTAGCAGACATCAGACTAGTACAGTAATTTTAACCAAAGAAACTTCATCTTGGTTAAGAGAAGAAATAATACTCAGGTATAACAGGAGGTGGAAATTATCTTTATTCCTTTTTTCATTTCTGATTATAATCAGATGATGCAATCAAGAGTCCTCCATTGTTCAAGCTTGCTGTCTTGAGATAAAATATGAATTAGCTAAATATTTTTGCTGGTGTGTATAGGAACTTAATAAAATAAATAAACTTTTCCAGGTCTAAAGTATTAAAATTTACACATACTTACTGAAATTAGGGACATTTAAATCAATCTTGAGTTCATGGACACCTCTATAGGTTTCCTTGGCAACAATACAGAAACAATTTGGCCTTTTGTACATTGTAAATGTACAAAATGGATAAAATGGTAAAATGGATAGCTATTTTTTCTCCTGAGTGATGTTGAGGTAATTCCCTGTAAGGAGAATGAGTGCATACAGGGAGACGTAGTGAGAGTAATGCTGAATAACACACACACAGCACACAGCTACACTGTATCATAAAATGTAGGTTTTACTTCCAGTAAACGGTTAAGCAAAGTCCAACAAACAGTCCAAGTCATACACGGTTATAGCAGTCAGTTTTCAGTCCAGGGATAATCCAATAAAGTCCAGTATCAAAAGCAGTTCAGTAAGACTCACATCAAATCCAAGAATAACGATGATCAGTAACAGTCAATAGGGAAATGTAGGAATGGCAACAGTCTCAGAAACCAGGTTTCTGGCTCCATCCTATGGCCGTTTGAGGAACTACACCCAATTACAATTTTAGCATTCCCTTAAAGACAGTATTAAAATGTCTATCCTGGTTTCTCTATTTCCAACCCAACTGTTAGGTGACATACATTCATAACAAGTGATGTTTTATTGAAACAGCAATCTTGTGAGGTAGATTGAACTGAATGATGGTTTAACAACACACTGAAGGTCAGCCTGAACACAGGTGTCTCTGGGCTAGCTCAACCACTTCACCATATGTGATGAAGAGATGCTTTTATTCATATATCCTAGAAATATTTTCTCAAAATTAAAAACCACACCTACTTTTTTGGAAGTAGGTAACAAAATCCTTGAAGTGGCATATGCCAGTGTGAGGGATGTATATGGAAGACAACTCCAAGCTTTCTCACATATTGTTCATCATACTTCAGAGAATCCAGCTTACCTCACAGGGTTGTTGTTGTGTAGAAAATAGGAGGAAGGTGTGTTGAATATGTTTGCCACCTTCAGTTATTTGTAAAAAAAAAACCTAAATAGAGATGACTGGTTTTATAAATGAGGCAACTACTATTGAATTTGTTACATCATTAGAGTTCACTAAAAAGTGGTGCCAAAGCCTAAGATAATTAACAGTATAATACCTAAAGTATAGCATTCCTAAATCTATTGTCACTAAAATATTGGAAGTCTTATAAAAGCCAGAACCCAAAACAAAATGTAAATGGAGACAATCTTGATTTATTTAAGCCAGTACAAAAATACATAGCACATAAAAGTTACACATTAAAAATGTTTATTTCTAATAATGGATTGCTCTATATAGGAAAAATAGTAACATTAATTTAACAGTGTAGAAAATAAAATTATAACATTTATCTAAGAAGTATATATATTTTCTAAAACTTGGCACTAAAAATGTGTATATTACAAAAAAGCAAATGGACTGAGAACTATTTAATATGGCAGTAAATCTATCCAGTAGATTAACATTTTGTCTAACAAGTACCTGAGAGCAACTGCCTCAGTAAAGCAGGTTAACAAAAATACAATAATTTGACTGAATTATGAGAATTCCAGTCTTAACAGCATCCCTTATTCTACATGTTTATTTGCATAAATTGTCCACAAAGCATTTTATGAGTATTTTGGTGCACAGTATAATTAAGGTAACAGTAGACTAAGGCAGTAATCCATTTGTTAGCCTGCACCACCTAAATGCTACCATTATCTACTTCGCAAGCCAGCATAACTAGACAAGAAAATAAAATTCTAGGATAATAGATCCCTTTAATCTACTTTCAAAGTCAAGATAGTTCATTCTTCTAAATAGCTGGCAGGTGCAAAATCTAGAGTTAAATCATTTTGATTAAAATATTGGTTCTGATAATTGATTTATAGCAGTTGGAGAAACTACACATTTCTTTTTGTAGAACTGACTCTTGTGATCTCCAGAACCACCTACAATCAATGTTTAAATTCAGCGGCAAAGCAGTAATAAATGAAGGAATAATCTTCCATGGTTTAGAATTAAAAACAGACACACACACCCCCAAAAAAAGTAAACCAAGCAAAGGATGACTTAATACATCCTAGACAAAGAAAAAATATTCTGCACTCATTTCACGATCCTCCCCCCCAAAAAATTGTTGCTGGATAAGATAGCATTTATCCAAAATAATCCATGGAGTTCATAACATTTTAAAAGTTGCTGCATCTTGCTTGAATGGGGACAATGTTCGAGTGACCAAAGATTACAATGCGCCTATTGCTAATGGTTGGGAGGGGATGTCTCATTATGGGGAGAACAGGGCTTGTTTCTATTCTAATTTATAAATCTATTGAAAGGCTTGCACATATACTTCATACCTCAAAACAGCAATAAATTTGCAACAGTATGAATAATAGTATTTATGAGGCTGCAAAAAAGGCTCAAGACCGTTATGTGACTGTGCAACTCCAGGACTTTCTCTGCGTTACATTAGGATAGACTATTCCAGAACAACTGTTAAAGTTACCCACTCTGCATTTTGCAAGTATGCACTCTGAAGCTGTGTTTATTTTCAACAGTTTAAGGCTAAGAGAATGTATTTTAAAGTGCGCCAAACAATGTGTGATCTTAAGACAGCAACTTACTGTTGGAATAGGATTTCTTGTTAGTGTAGTTGCAATGTTCAGCATAGTTCTTTGCCCCCCTCCTCTAACGAAGTCATAAATATGCAATAATTACATGTTAAATAATGTCTCCAGTACACATAATTCAGTTTTTGGTGCCATATCAGGAATTACTGCATATTTATATTTAACACAGAATATGTAAGGTTTACCTGTTTCACAGACTTCAATTTAGAGTTAAATTTAACCCACAAAGCCATTAAGAACATAACTGTATCTTACATACAAAAGCATAGGGATAAGGAAAAACAGACAAGATAATTGTGAGGCCCACTGAGGGGGACAGGATAAAATTACTTCATTTTTGTTAATGTGATCATTTTGGCACCACTTCCTCAGGCTTGACAATCATGAACCAGGATTTATCCTGACAATAAAACAATAGAATAGAAACATTTCCTTTAGGAAGAAAGTCACTTACAAACTTCTTGGATGAGAAATCTTTTAAGTACTGATAATTTTAGTATTTAATCTTATTTCTTTTTGAAATTTAGAAAAACTATAATGGTTTAGAATGTTTTTAATAATTAAAAGGTGCTTAACAATTTTGTTAAATGGTATAAGCTTTTATGAGTTGTAGCTCACTTTATCAGATGCATGAAGTGGATAAACAGAAGTAGGATTTGAAAAAAAATGCAGCAAGTAGAGAAAAGGGTAGGAATGCATATGCAGGTTACATATGGGATAAATTATAAGTACCTCATGAATCAGTAATAGCAATGCATTAAAAATCATTTGTTTGTTAAATCTTAGATAGCCTAAAATAATTTATGTAAATTGATTCTGGTGCAGTTTTGTTTTAAAATTACAAATATGAGTTACAATTCATGAAAGCTTGTGCCTTTTAAAAATTGTTGGTAAAAAAAAAAGTTCCATGACTCTAATAAATTTTTGGCTGCCAATCTCAGAGTTCTCAATGTCTTTAATGTTTGAAAGGAATTATTTATTATATTCTGCAATCTCACTGTGTACAAGACCAGAATTTGTGTTCAATGAGTCAAATAAACTGAAGCTAGGTTTTCTTTAGTGAAAAGCAAACTGGATTTCATTCAGCAGAATATTTTGCTTTGAGCCATTTTTCAAACATAGTCTGAATTTGACAGATAGACAGCTCCTTAAAATTCAGAATTTTCTGGATTGCAAAAATATGAAAACCTCAAACATACATTTGCAAGGCTGGTGAGGCTCCTTTGAAAACAGCTTCTACCACATCAATGTGAACATCCAGGACTTCACTTTCTTCAAAATGGAAGGGGCCTGTGAAATGATTTAGCATGATATATGAACCAACTTCAGAAAGGAAGCTAGAGTTGATAGACTGGGGTTTAACTTCCAACAGCATGCTTTTCTATGTCCAAAAAGCTTCAATAAACTTTTGCAAAACTGTATTTTTCCAGAAATAAATGTGCATTTCAAAACACTTAAATCACCAAAGGGCAAACTCTCATTTATAATAGTCTTTTAAAAAGCTATAGCCTTAAAAAAAAAACCAGTGACAATTTAAAAAAAGGACACTGATTGCATAGAAAAAAACTAAGTAAATAAAAGAAAACCTTTTACTGGAGAAAAAACACCCACATTTTAGCACTGTAGTTTGCTGTTCTCATTTCTTCAGGAGAAAACTGCATTTAAAACCTTATTCTTTAGAACATTTATCTGTTCTTTATCTGTTAACAGGTACTAATAAGTCTATAAAGGTTTAAAAACAATTCTGATCAAGATACCCAAACAAAGTGTAACACACACTTAAAAGTGCTTCACTAGGTTCAGGAAAAAAAATAGATGGGTCATTGGCAAGTCACACTTTTGTTTGGAAAACAGTTCGGTTGATTGTGAATGTAGGTCTACTACCTTCCCCACGAACTGCAGCTCAGAGTAACTTCTTTATGCACACCTTCATGCAACGAGATGTAGGAACTACATTTCATTCATACAGATTCCGTGACTTCAAGGAAAATGCACTTAAAGTTGGAGGGTTCAACAAGCCAAAACCATGACAGCTTGCTTGATTTCAATGATACATTTTCTTGCTGTACCCAATCTTGACTAGCAACACTTTTGCTGCATTTGAGATTATTAACCCCGTTTCACTACATACATATTTCCTTGCAATCTATTCATCATATGTGCAGTCCAGTATAAATAATTGATTCCAAATGTGGCAATCTTCAGATTGTGCAAATACGAAGTAGCCAACCAATTCCATTCACAGACTGCATACTACAGTGATTTGTCAACACATCTTGCTAAAAAGTAAAAGTTAACTGGTAAGCATGCCTTTTGTCATACAGAGCTTTTCCCTTTAATGTCCATCTTGATGCTAACTTCAGACTGTTTACTTATTTGTTCTTCTGTAAAAGTGATGTAGGAATATACGAGGCTTCCAGCAATACTGCAAAATATCAGCATTTAGAATTAATAAACAAGAAATGTATTCATGAAATATTAAATTGATGGTCAGTAGTATAGCAACGATGGACACCCACAAAGCCCTCACTAAATTCTTTGTGTCTCCCAGATACCATGTCTCCTCACCAACGCACCACCCACAGTCCAATTTGCATTTCTTCCTACACAGAAACTGGATATATTTACCACATTTTATTTCAGCCATAAAACAAAAGTGGAATCATTTTAATTCCTCCTATATTGTATATGTGGTAGAAGGTTTTGAATATGAGGGCAAGTTGTGAGTATATGTGAGCGTCATGTTTATTCAAGGATCTTCTGCCAGATACTTGATAGGTGAAAATAGCAGCACAGCAGTATATTAGAATACATTTCATATTTTTGTTATATAAATGATGTTTTTAAATTTTTTCCTACCTTTTCATTTGCTGCTCCCAAAATGTATACCAATATATGAAAATTATATCATTATATTAATCTTAACAGTTCCTTAAATGTAATATTTTGGAAGGCACTGAAGACCTGGTTCTGCCAGTGGGCCTGGGGAACCCAGAGCGGGATGGAGCCCATCAAATGGCTCATGTGATCTGCTATCGTCGGGGCAGGGGGGGGGAGTTGGTGATTTTTTATTTATTTTCCCCCAAGATTTTGTTCTCTTGTACTTTATTATTTGATTCTTTTTGTTAGTTTTATTTATTTATTTAGTTTTAAATGTGGTTTTACATTCTGTAAGCTACCTTGAGTCGCCATGGGCGTATAGGCGGCAATATAAATTAGTTAAATAAATAAATAAAAATATATTTCCCACTTCTGTAGGATTTATTTCCAGGCTAGTTGCTACAGCAAATCTACTATAAACACCTTTTCATAAAATCCATAATGAACTTGCATAATTAGTCCATTTATTTCTTCAAAAGATGGATTCTTTACTTACCTAATATTTAATCCTACAAAATTTGTCCATGTGAAAATATAATCTCCTCCAAAGAACATTCCTATGTAAGTTATTAATATATTCTGGAAGTCAACAAATGGACAGAATTTAAGCTTTTAAACAGAGTAGACTTGTCAGATAGAAGATTATTATGGTCATAAATTGCTTTAATACTTTAAAATATTCATAAAATGATGAAGAAAAAGATAACAGATGCTGTCCCAGCATTGAAAGAAACAAATGCAATCTGTAAGAAACTGTATGAAATCCCACAGCTCTACCACATCACCTCCATCTGTTAGGCTTAGCTTTTCTCACACATACTGCATTTGTTAAACAAAAATTACCATTTTTCTTTCACATACGTAAAGGCCAATTTAGGTCACAAGCTTTTCTATATTAAGCCAATACAATATTCTCTATGATTTTCTTTCCAATCAAGAAGTAGAATATGTACCAAAAAAAGGTATGGCTGAATTGTGTCTATTTTTCCAAGAAAAGTTGCAAGATGAGACAATTTTATTGGTTCTATAAATTTAAAGAGCTTACCTTAATACAGCCAACTATTGTAGTTGTAAGGGCAGAGTTATACTGAGTACAAAGTACTGTTGAATACATCAGAATAAACCTACATATATAAGATAGACAAGATTTTGACAATTGATTTAATATAATTCAGACATGGACCAAAGACAGATGAATAAATCCTAAATTTTTGGCAAGAATGTTTAACAATATTGGGTTAGAGTCTCTTTTGAGGTACCCAAGAGACTCCCACAATAATTAGATGTGATTTGATGCAGCAGCAAAATTCCCAATTGTGATTATCCATACTTTTATTATGAAATAAGATCCAAACAGAATCTTTGAGTCCTAACACATCCATTTTGCTTTTGAGTCTATTCCTAAACTTTTAATCATCACCACTATCCTTCAACATACAATTTCTGGCTCAGTGATGTCCCTGAAGGCACTATTTGAAAAGAGAAGGGGGGAAAAGTTATTGACTTTTGAATTTGAGGAAGCAGGGTATTTTGATTATCCAGTTAAAAATTCTAGAATAAAATAATAAATAGCAGATAAAATCTATATTAAAATAACAAGTTGGCATCCAATCTGTCAGTTACACATGGCCTAACTATACTATAATATTAATCTTTAAGCTGAGGCCCATAGTTAGATAGATTGATAGAAAACTTTATTGGCCAAGTGTGATTGGACACACAAGGAATTTGTCTTGGTGTAAATATTCTCAGTGTACATAAAAGAAAAGATACATTTGTCAAGAGTCGATAAACATAAGGCCCATAGTCACTAAATACTAAAATGCAAAAGAGCAGCAATGCAAAAGGGCTTGCTACATCAGTTGTGTAAAATAGCTATGGTGGGTTAATCAAGTGTTTCTGACAAATCCCCAGTGCTGCTGCGCAGAATCTAGCTACCTGCACTATAATCACAGTCTATTCATCCTTAAGCAGCCACTGAAGATAAGCAGGAGACCTATCGATTATTGGTAGGATGTGACACAAATTCATTGAGGAGATGGAAAGAATTTCATCTTTCAAATCTCACTCTATATTTAGTCCAGAAGAACTCTAATAAAAACAATCCAGAGTATATTCCAAGGGATATACTGGAATTGGACATTGCCCCTTTTTGCTACTGTAAAAATGTGTTGGAGTTTAAAGCTACTGAATAAGATACTGTATATCTTCAATAATTGTTTTCTGACTACCTGCTGTATTTGATTATATCAGAGAACCCTGTACATTAAAATAAAGTTGCCAAAGTCTTTAATACATTGGGGAAAAATTGGGGAAACCAAAAATATTCTTACCCCATCACACAGGAGAGTGTAAATTGTGCAAGGAAAAGGGTATCTGCCCAACCTTTATATTCCATTGCCTGAAAACAAATTATATGTATATTAATAGAAAGACAAATAATCGAATATTTTTCATACTAGCTCATCCATAAGCTGAAAAAAATATATGTCAAAATTCATAGATTAAAACCTACATGTAAATGCCTCTTGTATGGAATCTTATATAGTGAAAAATTGCTCATCTCAACAGAAACCAATGTTTGAAAATTAAATCCTATCCTGTTTTGCTCTGTACTGATAAAAGTGACAATAGCAATTATAAATTATAGCAGATTTATTTAGCAATGTACATCATAATGTGCATTAGTTCTGACAAACATTTTGCCTAAGATATAGTATAGCCTATCAATCCAGTATATTTTTAATATTGTAACATTGTTAGGCTAAAAGAAAAATACAAATACTTCACAACATTTATTTATTACATTTTTATATCACCCATCTCCTTATAAGGTTATTATGGGCGGTTAAAAGGGAAAAAAACAAAAAATGTTTTAACATAGTCCTTTATAATAGTTTATCTAGCCATCTCTACTGCACAATATTCAAGCTTACTATTTTTCTCTGTATTAGAGTTCTATAGTGAACATACCAAATCACAGCAAAGATCAGAACAAATTATCGAAAAATCTGTGAATTTCAATGGTCTATAATGAAACTATGACAGGAGGTCCTACCCATAAATTAAAATATTTCATGTCTTGATTGCAAAAGATTTCCTTAGATGTTAGAAGTAGTTTCTGGATAAGCTTTTGAGGAGTAGCTGGACGTTGAATAGTCCTTTTTTATAAAAGTCACAGAACTACAAGCAGCGATGGCTGAAAACTGATGATGGACTGGTACAATCTACAGCAGGAACCAGTTCAGAGCACCTGGGATTTTGCATAAAAGTGCAAAAGAAATGCATACTTTAGGATATACAAAGGAAGCTTTAATATAAAAAAGGGATTATGTCCAAGGAATGCATGTCAATAAAGTCCCACAGTTCTACTCAATACTCAATACATCTTGGCAAATTTTACTCGCAAAACAAGATTATCTCCTCCAACTCATGAATGCAGGTTCTGAGTAAGTAAACACACCTTTTTATTGATGTATATCTCCACAACAAGGAAGAAACTTTACTGCTTCTTCTAACAAGGGTCTTATTTCAAGTGAACAATTACTCTTTCTGTTACATCTTTAAAAATCTTCCCTGTCACATTCCATTCCAATACAGTCTAATACCTTCCTATTAAAAGATGATGGAACAGAGTCTAGCTGGGCAGAGATTTATTTATGTCAGCAACGTAGTATAATACAGTGTTGATTTATTTAAAATTATACTGCACATATCTTGGGCCAATGATTCTCTTTCAGCCCAACCCACCTGACAAGATTGTTCTGAGAATGTTGGATATGTTTGCCAGCTTGAGTTCTTTGTAAAACAATAATAAAAGGCAGGATAGAAATAAAATGACAGCCGTTTGGATTTCCTTCTTAAAATCCAAAAGACACAAGTCCAAAAGACTCCAAAAGACACGTCACAATATAAACTGCTTCTCACAAGCGGCTTCCAAATCTAGACTAAATTTAAATACATAACCTAAATGCTTTGCACATGACAGCTTTATGTCTACTGATCTGCTGATAGTTTTAGTTACAAATAAAACAGTTCAAAAATGGAGTACAAATTCCTGCCTTTGCTACCTTTATATTTGGGGGAGAGGGATGTTTTCTCCACTAGCTTTCTATGTGCAGCATTCATTCAAACAGAGCAGAATGGAGAAGCGGATCCCACCCTAATCCATATTTAGGAAACTTCATGAAGTAACATGAAAAGCTCATTATGGGAGCAATTCTAACCCAAACGTTTGCTTGCGGTGTAGGTTTCCTCTTGCAGATATTATTACACAAAAGGTGAACTTACAGTCTGAAAAGGCTGAGTTTAATTAGCATTTTGCTTTGCCACGTCTACCATCATACACAGGCAGACAGAAAAAAGATTTAAAGAGTGCTTGCTTTATAACGCAGAATTTATTCCATATTCAAGTTTATTACACTCATTGATCCAACATTTTACACAAATCCAAAATTATAAGGTATCAAGAAAATTAGGACCAACAGGAAAAGATAAAATAGATATGTAAAGTATGTAAAGAGTTGAAGTGTAATTCCTAAAGTAGTAGAAAGAGAATAAAGTAATATTAAAGAGAAATGAGGTACTAAAACATCAATAAAATACATTTACTTGGGCATTAAGCACTACATTTATTTATTTATAAACCAAATCTTAGGCTGTTAAGAAAAACTTTATTACGTATAAGTTTCCAGTGAGCTTTAAAATCAAAAGAAACACTTAATTTGGTTGGGGGGGGGGAATAAATGCTACAATGCTTTTACAATCTTAACATTGACATAGAAAAACATGGAACCTGGAGAGAAAAGTAAATACAATAAACCATAGTTAATTTGCAACATGCATAGAAATATCCAATGATGCATAGTTATGGAAGAGATTTTATTTTATTAATAAAATCTGTTTTATTAGCATTTTTTAAAAGTGTGAAAGCTAATAAAAAAAATCAAGAGTACTAATTGCAGCATCCGCAAAAAGGTTCACTTAATGCATACCATTCAGCCACTAGCTAAAATCTTGGGAAATTAAAAGGCATTTTTCTGTATATTTTAGGCAGGGGTGTATTTGGCTGACCATCAGGAGCCCTGTCAACGAAAGCCTGGCACCAAACATCAGACCTATTTATTAATTAAAAAGCATGTTTTCAGAAAATCATAAAAGCTTTTGATAGATTCCTTGACCCACCAGAGTTTCTATTTTTAAAAAAACTTTTGAACATATCAGAAATTGTAACCTGGTATGTTGCAAAGACAAGCTGTGTCACTACCTTTATTTCCAATAATGAAGGAATTTCCAATTTGGGATGCCAGTACATCCCAAATACTGTAGACCTCAGAAGCTTTCTTAGAAAATGAAAATAAAGGTGACTACTGTCCAGTGCTAAATATGCCTATAAAAATGCAGGTAAACGGAGTTAATAGGAAAACCCATGTGGAAGAGAGTATCAGGTAATAGCTCAAAAAGTTTGTACCTACAGTAGTTATAGCTCAGGAATAGGCAATTAATTTTCTCAAAGGATCACATGAGAAACTGGGAGTGCTGTGAAGGGATGAACTAATAGCGTTGTAAAGGCATGCATGCATATATGTAACTGGGAAAAAATAGCTGCCTTCAAAATAAAAACAATGTAGTTGTATTGTGTGTATGACTTAAACTTATTTACATTTGATTTCTAATTTCCAACTGACCTCACAATTGGAACAGCCAAAAGGCTGGATGTGGCCCAAGGGCCGTAAAATGCCCAGATCTGTTATAGCTATCCGTATTTGTGAATGAACAAAATCTTCTAGCAGCCATGGGGAGAATGATGATCCCAAAATTTCTTAAAAAATGGTGTTCCCACAAGAGTATATTGTGTGCCTTCTCTCTTCATCATAGTTACTTAGTATTGAAAGAAAAAGCAATAGAAAAACTTTTCTTGATCCTTAAGGTCAGATGAGCTGGGAAATAGGATTTGAAAAAAACATAGCAGGAACATACTTATCATCAATTTTATAATCACAGAAATAATTAGTTTTTATGGCACAAAATGTATTCAGTCCACTGGAACTACAGAGATAACTAATATATGCCACAATTGTTCATGGCTGACACCTAGCCTGTTAATTTCACTGGCAAATATTTTCCTCTTGTTAAAATTTTACTTCACCAACAAAAATTACAACAATCCACTCTTTTCACAGGTCATAATTTGCACTTACATATCAGTGCATAATAAATTAACACATACAGGGAGAGAGGCTCAGTCCTAAATATACGTTTCTTATGAACAATCCCGTGATTTCCCAGGTCTCTGAATATGTACTTGATGAAAATGAATTCTAGAATCAGCACAATACGCACATTACAAATCTCCCAACACAAACAGCAAGAATGTCAAAAAGTGGGTCCTATGTGCAACATTTAAACCACTGAAAACAAATTCACTATCTTGTACTGTATAAATTTTCACATTAAAAAACTTTTACTGAAAAAACATACATTCTAATGTTTTATAATATCCTTTTTACCAGATAGTACCTTCAACATCTTAATTTCCATTTTCAAACAAATTACTAACAAATACTCCTTTAAATCCTAAAAGGTCTAGTCATGAAGCTGTTAAAGGACTTGTATGTTTGTTCTGCATCCCCTTCCTCATCTATGGCTTTTCCACTACCCTAACACTAGCCAAAGCCAATGACAGTAGCAGTGGCGTGTTTGTGTGGAACACAGAATTATCCCTCCATTTAGGGTGAAAGATAACCTTAAATTTAATACTTAGCCTTTGAAATCCCACTTCTATGTAGGAAAAGCTATGAGCCTGGGATTCTTTCTTGAGAGTTGTCCATCAGATTTTTTTCCTAGCAGCCTCAGGAATTCTAGGATTGGAAACTGGGATGTTGAAAAAAAACACCAACAAATGCCATAGGAAACTATTTCCACAAAGCTGACAAGAAAACTGCAGGAAGGGAGCCCCAGTCCAACATATGTTTTACCTCTAGTTGTTGAATATTTATTTATCATCATCTTCTTTTGAAGGGTGACTTCTGTCAGCCCCACAGGTAGACCAGACCATGAAATCAACCCTACAGTTGACCATACAGAATCAACTACTTTTAAAGAGACTAGTTCCAACAGCACAATCTTGCAAGTCTGACTATATTGTATCTCCACCTCTTTCAATTAATTTGTCTGAGCCACTTCCAAATGTTATCTAAACTAAAAGCGCTTCAACTCTTTTCCCCTCAGAAACGACTTCTGTATATCTCAATCAAAACCAACTTCTTTACTCTCTACCACTTCTGGTTGAACTTTTACATACACAAATGCCAGGAAAATGTACACACGGGATACACACATCCATTTATTTGGGGAGGAGGAATCTCAAGAACTGGATTCTGCTAGAACTGAGAAGGATTACTAAGATTGGGAAGCTGATTTTCTGTGAGAATCATATGTGTATTTTTTTTCTATTTACTACTCTTTTGTGAGTCTAAATTCAGGGATTATCTTCATTTTGGGTAAATACACTGTCTGCAACACTTCCCTTAGATTTCTTCAGTGAAAAACAACTATAGGCATTGTCTGTAGTCTGGCTGGCAGCCATTCAGAACTTGCTAGGCCTTGCTAGCTCTAAGTGACTTGTTGCTTCTCTTGGAGCAGGAAAGATTCTTTAACAAGGATGAGGAAAACCAAATTATACATATTCATGTACAAAAAGCTGTTTGCTTAAACTACATAACACTACACTCTTTATTTTGTTGTTTAACAAAGTGAGGGAAAATCCAGTTGGATAAACATGCCAGATTTTATATTTCATGTAATGTTTTGTTTTTTAAAAAATAAACAATATTCAAAGCTACTAAAATGAAGAATAATGTATTCGAGTTATATTCTAGGAGCACATCTTGTTTGTTAATATAGCAGTATAGAGAGACAAAGTAAGCCCCTGCAGTTGGAGGAATTACATACTCAAAGTCATACTCTTGCTTTTTCTCCTAAAATGAAGAAGACAAAGATGCATTTAGGGAAGAATATGAATGCAGGAACCTGGAGAGATGAACTGAAATACTAACAAATTAGTATTTTTTTAGTAGTAAGAAATATTTCCTCCAATCATAAGAAATGGTAGATAATCCTACAAAATCCTAAGAAATGCAGGCAGGTAAGTAATAAAAGTATTTACTGTATCAACAAAATTGGAGAGACTACTTCATAATAATCTAAAAATAATTTACTTGTTATGCAGAGATTCATGTTTTGTAACTTTGTAGGAAGTGGGAGATACCAAAAATAAATAGTGGTTTACCATAAGAACAATTTATCATACTGACATAGGCAAAGCCACCATTGAAGTATCATTGCACCAATATACTCTATGTTAATTTCCTTAACCTGGTATCCACCAAAGCTGTGGAACTATCAATCCCATAATTCTCAACAAGCATGGTCTCATAATTCTCCAACCACTAAGTTGGAGAAGCTGAACTGCAAGACCCAGTATAGATGCAAGCATTGTTCTTTTTGGGTGCAAGTACAATATCACAGAACAAGACTTATTTTACTTCTTTCATCTGTATCTTAGCTGCAACTTATACCTAATGAATCAATTGCAGTTACTCCATTAATTTTGTATGTTATTCGTATTTATTATTTATTCCTAATATTATTAATGTTCAGCTACAGTAGAACCTCCGGTCACGACCATAATTCGTTCCAGGACTTCGGTCACAACCCTATTTGGTCATGACCAGAAGCAAGACTGACTGCACATGCACGGACAAAAAAAAAAAAGGTGCGGCAGGGGAAATCATCACGGCAGGGGAAATTGCTGCAGCTGTGTTTGATAGCCACCCGAGGATGTGTTCATGACCAGAGTGAAACATTTAGCAGATTTTTTGGTCAGCACCCAATTTGGTTGTGGTCAGAAGCGTTCGCAACCCAAGGTTCTAACTTCAACCCAAGTTCAGATTTTTATATAATTTCTTTCATATGTGCCATATATATTGTGCTTCTTTAACTGCAACCATGTTAAATAGTTGGTAAATGCTTTCTTTCCATCTATTTTGACATATTCATTTTTTAAATGTAAACTGCTTTGGCAAGAGGCATATAAGTAAAAAAAAAAACTGGGACACAAAAGGAAGAGAATCAAAGTAGGCCACATATAGACATACCAGCAAACAATATTGAAAAGCAATATTCTATGCCCTAAATTTCAAAGTGATATGTACAAGTGTTTTTTATAAAAAGAAATTATTTATATAGCTTTGGTGTAAAACTTGCATTCTGGATTTATTTTTAAATAGTTACCTTTTGTGCATCTCCTGCAAAGTAGGCAATGCCCAAAGTAGGAAGAATCATGAATAGTGCATTGTAATAAAGGAGACCATATTTTCCCAGTTCCTGGGAATGGAGGAAAAAACACAAACATATCTTAAATTTAAAATACAATGTTACATAGAAAACTAATATTCCATCCAAATATTTTTTTACGATATCCTTAGACACAAACCAGGTTCACACTCTAGCACCAATCAAGTGTATAACAAAAAATTTTTTTGCAGCTACATAATTCATATCTTCTGCAGACTGGTGCCTACTTTAAAAATACATTAAATGGATATGTAAGAGAAATAAGGATCACAAATTTTATTCTTGTGTCAATCTCTAACAAGGATAAATATTCAAAAGAAACTGTCCCTTTTACCCACAGAAATTCAGCTTCTAAACTGGATAGGTTTTTGCCTAGTAGATGTCTGCTAAATATGGAGAATAAACCTAAATCTGCCCTTAAACTATGTTTGCCTGAAGTAACTCTGTAAGAAATCTATCCCAAATAACCACAGCAAGTTAACTCACTTAATCCACAATTTGAAACCACATGATCTAATCGACCTTCATCCACTTTCATAGCTAGCAAACTAGCTCTTGATTCATTCTGCTTAGAAAGGAACCAGTTACGCTGGTTACTTAAAATGGGTGACAGTCACCAAGCCATCTTATAATTATATAACAGTTCCTTAAATATATGTGTGTGTAACCAAGTAATCAGTGTAATAGCTAAGTAACACTAGTATACCACTGCATTTTGGGAACTTCAGCTTCGTTGCTTATCCTGTAAGTTAATGTCACCCAATATCGTTTCAGCTAACCTTAAAAACCACATCTGCAGGTTTTCAAGATTTTCTGGTGCTAAAAATGAAGTTGTCACTTTATTCTTGGCATGAAATAACTTCACAGTAAAAATAGTTGGGTATTATTGTGCTGGAATGTGTTAATGCTTCTGGTGTATGACTAAGTTATTTAACCCAATGACACCAACATAATTGTGGTTGTCCTTTGGTAGAAACAGAGTGCTGATTTAGAGCAGCAGTGAGGAAAATATTACTCTCTAGATATAGCTAAATTACATCTCCCTCAACAAGGAATCTAAATAATATCTTGACAAATTATAAATGGAAGCTTTTAAAATGTTTCAAGCATCAAATTTCATAAGATTCTCCATCTCAAGGCTGAAGTGCAAAAAAAAATCTGTCTGAAGGTTGATAAAAAATGTTTGAAGCTTGAGATGTTTCCAAAATATTGGAACAAACCGTTTCAGTATTGGGGCAGGGTCATGAAATTTTGTGCACATCAACCTGTGGAATATCTTATCCCACAGCAACAAAAAAATACATTTTTATTTATCTTTTACTGATCAGCATAGCAACATGCAACAGTGAAGTGATCTTACCTTTGAATCTAGCTTCTGTTTTACATAAGCACCATTTGCAGCTGTCAAGACATCATTGATCAAGATAAAAATATATCCTTCTAGATCAAATGCCAAATCAGAACTATAGAGAAGAGATAACATTTAAATTACAGAAAATTTGTAACATTTACAAATATAGAACAAACATAATTTACAACAATCGTGCAAGCAGGAAACATTTTGTAAACAGTATTCTAGAAGATGGTAGGCATCTGATGAACCCCGATACGTAATGCTCTATGAATATAAATATGATCAATGCTGCACTTTTATAACTGATCTGTAAGAAATTGGGGGAAGGAAGAGTATAGCCATACTTTTTTCTGTGTATAGTCTGTTCTTTCTTAGTGAGTCATCCCACCCAACAAAATGTAAATATGTCTAACTGAGCACTGCTCTAAGTTTAAAATAATTCATAGTGGATTTAAAGATTCCTATTAATTCTGCCTGCCAGTTAAAATAAATAGAATGAGGCAATCACAGATTTGTTATGAACCAGGAAAAGTTTACTGGTAGCTGAAAGCAAAAGAAAAGGCCAATTTCTTTAGCCTACATAAGTGGCTATTAACCCTTGAGATGTTAATGAACTACAACTTTCTGCTTGTCTTGCTAACTTATTCACAATGTAAAAAAAGACATTGAGACTCTTGAAAGAGTGCAGAGAAGAGCAACAATGATTAGGGGACTGGAGGCTAAAACATATGAAGAATGGTTGCAAGAACTGGGTATGTCTAATCTAATGAAAAGAAGGACTAGGGGAGACATGTTGAGGTATTCCCCATTAGAAGAATGAGTGCACTCAGGGAAATATAATGAGAATGGTGATAAATAACACACAACCAGCACACACATACACTGAATAGTAAAATGTAAGTTTTATTTCCTGTAAACGGATAAACAAAGTCCAACAAACAGTCCAAATCATATGTGGTTAAAGCAGTTAGTATTCAAAATAATCAGTCCAGGGATAATCCAAAAATGAAGTCCTTTTCTTTACCAGTATCATAAACAAAGTTCAGTAAACGGAGTTTGCGAATAGTTGCAAGACTCACAGCAATTCAAGCAGAATGATGATCAGGTAAAAGGCAAAAGGAAAGCAAAGGAAATGAAAAAAAGAACAAACTAGGTTTCTGGCTCCATCTTATGGCCATTAGAGGAACCTCAGCCGATCACAATTACAACATTCTCTTAAAGATACAACAATATTAAATGACTATCCTGGTTTATATATTGCCAACCCAACTATCAGGTGACTATCATTCCTAACAAGACATGATAGCAGTGTTCCAATATCTCAGGGACTGCCACAAAGAAGAGGGAATCAAGCTTCTGCATCGGCAGAGCCGAGCATCTGGAGCCTCTGTAGGGCTTAGATAGTGCTCCAGCGCAGCAGCTTTTTTTTAACAGAAAATAGAAAAAAGGCAGTCTCAGCATCAGCAAAGCCAAGCACATTAGGACCATGGTAGTGCCGAGTAGACTTTCCAACCTGATAGAAGCTCGTTGACTGGAGAATCTAAGCATTTCTGCCTAAAGATGAGAGCCAATTTTTGTCACGTCCCTTTAGGGCCAGACTGAGTCGTGAAATGGGAAAGTGACAGTTGACAGAGAGGCATGGTAAAAAAAATGAAGGACTCAGTCTCTGGGCAGAAAGGCATATAAACCCATATGTGGACTCTCCAATTGACGTGCTAGAGAACAATTAATCAGCAGAACAACTTGCCTCCAGAAGTTGTGAATGCTCCAACGCTGGAAGTTTTTAAGATGTTGGCTAACCATTTGTCTGAAGTGGTATAGGGTTTCCTGCCGAGG
Organism: Laticauda laticaudata; assembly: GCA_004320025.1. Classification (NCBI taxonomy): domain Eukaryota; kingdom Metazoa; phylum Chordata; class Lepidosauria; order Squamata; family Elapidae; genus Laticauda; species Laticauda laticaudata. The sequence continues at coordinate 48,075 of BHFT01000706.1, read as the reverse complement.
CAAGGGGTTGGACTAGAAGACCCCTAAGGCTCCTTCCAACTCTGTTATTCTATTCTAGTCTAGTCTATTCTATTCTATTCTAGTCTAGTCTAGTCTAGTCTAGTCTAGTCTATCTTGATGATTAAATGTGATATTCAACAAAATACTATACAAGAAAACCTACCACTAGGCTGCACAGAATTTAAAAACATAGTTCAGACAAAACACTTGTTCAACACTTTCGAATTCTATTGCTTAATCCTTTGCATGGGAATAGATATTAGACAAATAAAACTTTCTATTTTTGTTGTAATTCAGCAATATAGCTGCTTTAATGGTGTATTATATCCGTTCTACAAAAACAGGAAATAACCTGTATTTGCACTCTTTTCTCATCATTGGATAGAATCTAAATGATGGCAAACTTGTTAACTTTTGGGTATGAAAATGTGACAAAAGCATTAGCAAAAAAAAATCAAACCATACCTTGCAGCTACAAATGCACCAATTATCATTGCAAATACTGTCATCCGAATTCCCCAAGAAAATGTTTTCCTAAAAAGAAAGCTTAGTCATTACTGCAGCAAATTTTCAGCAATTCTCAATACTTTTCTAACTGAAAACAGAACTTTCAAGAAATCAAGGTAATCTGATGAGCTTTCTACTAGATCCTGACATGTTACTATAGCAATGACAGGGAAGATCCATGTCTGTTTCCCTGGGTTCTTTGCATTTAGCACAAGATTTTGCAAGTACCTGACCATGTTTCCAAACTGCACATTCAAGTATTTAACCCCTGAACCTCCACACAAAATAACCATGGTTATCTACAAAGAACAAATAGAATTATGCACTAAAATTCAATAGAATTAAAAAATTTGCTGGAGTTTCCAATATAAAAATATCACACCCATGCTGCTCTTTGAAAAGAAAATTCAGAAATTGATGGTTTCATAATGCTTTACAGTTCTCATGCTCGCTATAGAATGACCACAAAGCATAATAAATTTGGCAGAACTGTGTCCACCAACACAGACACATGAAATATATCAAATTTTTTAACTTACTTGAGTAAGATTCCTTCTGCAAACATTGTAAACAAAATGGAAAAACGTCTCAGGACTGTAAACATTGGCAGACTAAGAGAGAAAAGAAAAAAGAATGTTTTTGAATAAGCTAATCATTTTGAGATGCCCCAAGTCAGTACTTTTATACCAAGCTAATCTAGATAAACCATTATAAACAGCGCAAAAGAAAAGTATAACCAGAAAGAGTAACAAAAAAAAGACCAAGAATCTGCCAAGCCTGGACTAATATCAATAACCCCAAAAGTGAAAAAAAGATTTTATAACTAAACATGAAGCTCTAAAACATGGTCAAATGCCATATTTCTACTAAACTTTATATTGACAGATTGTGAAGGAATATATGTATTTGCTTCAAATCTTATTCCCTTGAAAGGAGATAAACTCACAAAGTTCTGAGTTTAAGATCATATTTAACAATATTCCATAACCACTTGATAAAGGTCACATGTTCCAGTATCTTGCTATACGTAGCAATGTATTGTACTTCTTAGATAAGATAGAACAGCACTTTGTCAACTGGGTAAAAAGTAACTTCTCGGAACTGAATCCTTTAAAATCTTGAGGGTGAAGGTTCGTTCTTCGAGCTTGTGGGTTAGTTTTTGAACATTTTGTTCCCAGGCTAGATAGGCTTCAGTGGAGATTAGGGGGATGTCTTCACTTTGTTCAAACACGTGTTGTTTTAAGCCATGAGTTACCATTGTTAGGACATCCTACTCAAGGTAGAGTCATAACCAGTTTATAAGCTAAAGTTGACAAAAGTTCCTTTGGCCACAGTTTCCACCAGCTATTTAATTTGAAACTATAAATCCAGGGAGACCCAATTTACAGACCAACTTCTTCAGGTGAAGCAAAGCTCTATGATTACCAGGTCCATTGTTAATGGATCAACTTGATTTTTACAAATGCAACTTTGGAACTTATATAATTGAATTTTAGTTTGTTCTGCTTCATTCAGATTATAATAGAATAGAATAGAATTCTTCATTGGCCAAGGAATTTGTCTTCGGTGCATATGCTCTCAGTGTACATAAAGAAAAAATAAAATACATTCATCAAGAATCATAAGGTACAACACTTAATGATAATCACTGGATACTAAAAAGCAATCAAATCATAATAGGAAACAATAAAACAATACAAATTGTAAAGATACAAGCAATATGGCTATAATCATAAGTGGGAAGAGATAGGCACTAGGAAGGATGAGAATAATAGTAATATCGTCTTAGTAAATAATTTGACAGTGTTGTGGGAATTATTTGTTTAGCAGTGATAGCATTCAGGAAAAAAACTGCCCTTGTGTCTAGTTGTTCTGGTGTGCAGAGCCCTATAGTGTCATTTTGAGGGTAGAAATTGAAACAATTTATGTCCAGGATGTGAGGGGTCTGGGGATATTTTCACAGCCCTCTTTCTGACTCATGCAATATACAGGTCCTCAATGGAAGTCAGATTGGTAACAATTGTTTTTTTTCTGAACTTCTAATTAGTCTGTGTCTGTCTTGTTTGGTTGCAGAGCCAAACCAGACAGCTTTGGAGGTGCACATGACAGATTCAATAATTCCTCTGCAGAATTGAATCAGCAGCTCCTTGGGCAGTTTGAGCTTTCTGAGTTGGCGCAGAAAGAACATTCTTTGTTGTGCTTTTTTGATGATGTTTTTGATATTAGGTGTCCTTTTTAAATCTTGAGATATGATAGAATCTAGAAACTTGGAAGACCTCTGATTGTTGACACTACGTTGTCTAATATTGTCAGAAGTGATAGTATAGTAGGTTTCTCCAAAAATCTACCACCATTTGCACCACCAAGGCTAGTTGTTCAACCTCCCATCTGTATGCAGATTCATCATTGTCTCAAATGAGACCAATCACTGTTGTATCATCAGCAAACTTCAGTACTTTAACAGAGGGATCTTTGAGATGCAGTCATTGGTATAATGGGCTTCAGATATAAATTCAGGCAGTTTATAGCACCAGTTGTTCAACTCAGGGTACTAATGTAAAAATGAGTGCTACCAGCATACCAATGACATTCAATCCTGAAGTGACAGAACCTTGCCAATGGCTTTATAGAGATGTTGAACAACACAAAAGAGAGCACTGAGGCTTGTAACACTCCACAAGGGAATGGCTGCAGTCTTGAGTGCTGCTCTTCTATTATTACTGACTTGGATCACCCGCTGTATAAAATTAAACTCACCATAAAACAGTAATCCCAAACTGAAACCCTTATAAGTGGTTTGGCAAAATGCCATGGTCAGTGGAATCAATTCCCACCCAAAAAAATTAAAAGTACCAAAAGAGTCTTCCCCTTATCAAATTCACAGTTGATCATCAACCATCATGATAATTGTCTATGTCTAGGTGTGAAACCTGACTGATATTTATCTAGATAAAGTATTCTTCTAAGATCCTCTATAACTGAACATTCACCACCTTCTTTTTGCCAAAAGTAGTCAAATTTATGGCAGGCCTCATCAAGAAAGGGCACGTTATACCTCCCTTCAGGCAGGCATTCCTCTTTACTTCAGAAAAGCATTGTTAGTGTCCCAGTTCCAGGCACTCACAACTGACCAAAGCAGTTTGTATGAACTGAAAAAAGAGAAAGAACAAGCAAACAGGTGGTAGGGCTCAAATCACATAGGGTTACCTTTTATCTAATAATGCCTCAGCAGGTAGCAGTGCCTAAGCAGGATGACTTAGTCTCCTACCTCAAGATTTAGGTAGGGGATTTCAGAGGCAAATTAAGGCCAATCAAGGCCTTAAACACAACAATGGTGCTCTACATGCATTCCATTGCCTAACTGATAAGTTATGAAGATTCAGTAAGGATTGAGAACTAAAGGCCCTGTCACACTGGCCGACGGATGCAAAACGTTTGAAAAAGGACACAGCAGACGAGAAAAATGTTCCATCCGTTGTTATCCGCTCTCAAAAGGAACAAAAATTTGCATAACCAGAGCGGATAACACGGAAAGGAACGGACGCCGGGAGGACGTAGGACGGGTGGAAAGCGGATGCTCCACGGAAGCCTAGCAGATGGAAGCGGATGAGAGCGGATGGCACATCCGCAAGGCTTCCGAGGGGGAACCGCAGCACAGCGGACGCGGAACGGAAAGAGCAGACGCCGAGCGGATGAAGCGGATGCCAGCGGGGATGCCGATCGGATGAAGCGGACGCACAGAGCCTAGCGATGCCTAGCGGGATGCCTAGCGTTCACTGCGCATGCGGGGAGGATGCATTGCGTCAGCCCCGCGATAATAAAGGGAGGCAGCTCCAAGCAGGTCACCATTCAGAGGAAAGACCTGCTTCCAGACACACATCTGCCTTGCCAGCCTGCTGCAGCCTCCCTGCCAGCCCTTGCTGCCTGCCTTCCTGCCAGCCTTGCCTGCTGCTGCCTGCCAGCCTTGCTGCCAGCCAGCAACCCCACAACCATGGGGAAGAAGAGAAAGCCTCAGCCATCTGCTGCAGCCCTGGCAAGAGGGACAGGCCCACCTCCCACCTCGCTGGCCCTCACTCTGCTTCTGCTGGGGCTTCTGTAGCATGGGCTCGCTCTTCTGGGGCTGGGGCTTTGCTGCTTCTGCTTCTGCTTCTGGAGGAGCTGATGCTGCTGCTTATGGCGGTGGTTGCTTCTGCTGTTGCTTACTATGCTGAAGCTGCTTCTGGCGGTGGTGCTTCTGCTGGTGCTTACTCTGCTGAAGCTGCTCCTCGTCCTGCTGGTCCTGCTCGTGCTCCTGGTCTTGCTCGTCCTGCTGGTCCTGCTTGTGCTCCTGTCTTGGCTCGTCCTGCTGGTCTGCTCGTGCTCCTGGTCCTGCTGGTGCTGCTGCTGATCCTGGTCCTGCTGGTGCTGCTGGCGCTGCTGCTGCTGCTGCTGCTAATCCTGGTCCTGCTGGTGCTGGTGCTGGTGCTGCTGCTGCTGCTGATGATCCTGCTGGTGCTGCTGCTGCTGGTGGTGTGGAGGAGCAGCCCCTACAACCTGGAAGCCCCTCTGATGAGAGCCCATGTCGTCCTGCCAAAGGGAGGAAGAGGCATATGCGAGAATGGAGAGAGGCAATACTCCATCGAGGAGGAACATGAGGATGAGGTGCTGGAGTGGCTGAGAGAGAATGAGTATCTATGGGGACGGTGACACAGGCTCTAACAGGGACCACCAAAAGAAGCAGGCGCTTGAGAGTGAAGGCGGAGAGCCTGGGCTACACTCGGGGTGCTCTTCGGCTGGTGGAAGCACATGCACACCTGGTACGGGAAGCTGCACCTCAAGAATCTGGCCAGGCGCGGTCAAGCTGACGGACAGAGAGACTACGTCATGGCCAAGTGCAGCTTCCTGGAGGTGAAATCCACCACTGAGGAGCAGCCCTCTCACAACCCTCTCTTCAGGCAGCCTGCTGAGAGCCAGTCCTCTTCGCGGCCGAGAGTCAGCTCCTGTCTCCAGGCAGGTTTCTGTGGAGCGTCCCACGGCGAGAACGCCCCACAGCTGTTCTAACCATGGCGGAGCGCGTGGAGGACACCCTGACGCAGTGGGAGAAAGGAGACGGCACTTCCACCACAGTCCAACCCGCATCACCCCAGCTCCACCTCCACAGAAGGCAGAGAGCAGACAGGAGGGACAGAGCACACTGTCCTGCTGGAGATAAGAAACACCATCAGGAGCAGCATAGATATCTTCTCTCAGCTGGTCCACACTGCTCCTCATCCCTCCAATCGCAAGCCCTTCTCACCTATGTGAACCAGACCCTCGTGGACATGGCGGAAACCCAGTACCAGGGTGAAAGGACAGGATCACCGAGCTGCTTCACAACCCTCCGGATCCAGATGAACTGCTCCACCCAGTCCAGGTCTGCTCTCTACCCCAGGTGATGTCCCTCCCATTCCAGAGCTTTCCACAGGCCCTCACCTACCAGGGCTACGGCTACCAGGAGGTCCAGCCGCACAGGAAGCAGCCCTTCCCAGTCCAGGCACAGGCTCATCGGACGCCACCCGTTGCCACTGGTCCACTCCACTGATGCACTGATGCCACCCACCACAGATATCACCCACGCCAGTCCTCACCCAGCTGCAGACCAGACAGTCCCACTAACACTGCTCTTCCTCCACCCCACAGCCAAGCCCGGCCTCAGTACATCTGTCGTCGGTATGGGGCTGACACCCCAAGGCATGGAGGAAGAGTTTTCTCACATCACGGGGCTGAGCAGCTGTCTGAGAGCTTCCTCAACACACGTCACCTGTTGTCCTCTCGGGCCAGGCACCCATGACGCCACAGACCAGCACTCCAGCAGCAGCCACCTCCAGCACCTGGACCCTTCACCCCTGAGACTGGGCACACCTCTGAGTGACAGAGAAGAGTGCCAGAACTGGGTGGCTACCTCTTGACTTTATTTGGACACTTGACTTGGGTCATTTCTTTTAAGCTTGTTATTAATAAAGATTATCTTTGCTTACACACTTGCTTCATTTTATTTTGTAATAAAGTCTTGGTGGAAACTTTTAGAAATGGTTTAAGCCTTTGCATGCGTGTGGGATGGGTTGAGATGGCAGTGGGATGGGCAGGGATACTTGTGGATGGGTTAGGATACCTGTGGGATGGTTAAGATAGCTGTGGGATAGATAAACCTCCAGTGCAAGCATAGTGGGACTGTATGGTCACCATCCCAGCTGCACAACATATGGCCTTTTATTATCAATAAAATGTAATAATCATGCACCACATCTCAACTAACTTTTTATTAAATGCCCTGTTCATTGTAGGCCCACCCAACATACATGGCCCAATTCATCAGTGTGATGAGACAGGCTGAGGAAGCATCCATTTAATCATCTATCATCCTGTCTTGCCACTCCACTGCTCCAGTTGGGGAGTTGCACCAGTGTTTCAGGAGGTTGCGCTGCTTCTTCCCTTCACGTGAGGCTCTGTTGGGGCCTTGCACATCCTGAGTGTCTATCAGGTTTCGCCCTTTGCTCCATTCCCCAGGCCTCATGTCCCCATTGCCTTGTTTGGACGTCCAGCGACCTGTTTCTGCAAGACTGGGTAACGGGTGCGCATGAGATTGTGCAGGATGCAGCAAGCTTCACGATGTTCCTCACGGTCTCTGGGCGATGCTGCATTGGTGGTGAGAAGTACCTGGAACCTGTTGGCCAGGAGCCAAAGGCGTTTCCCACCACCGCGCCTTGCCTGGACAGCTGTAGTTGAAGATCCTTCCTTCACGGGTGAGGTATCTGGAACTGTAGGGCTTCAGAGGTAGGTTCTGAGGGAGAAGGCGTCATCCCCCACGATGAAGTAGGGCACATCTTGCGTGTCGTTGGGCAGGGGGTCTGGATCTGGGAAGCCCATGATGAGGTTGCGTTCTCGTCCTCCTTGAGGGCACTGGGCGTTGTATACTGGGCATCTGAAGCTGACCCTGTGCCTGAAGCATCGTGTACATGAACTTGTAGTCACATCGACCATGGTGAAGAGGACGATGCTGAAGAAGCCCTTGTAGTTGAAATAAGTGGACCGACTTGGCTGGTGCTTTGCAGGCCACGTGCTTGCCATCTATGGCTCCAACAGTGTGGGGGAAGTTCCATTTCTGATACCACTGCTCTGAAAACTTTTTCCATCCTTCTTCAGTGGAGGGAGCACTGGAGGAGCTCCTCCAGGTATTCTTCGATGATGGCCTGCACCACTTCTCTGACCACAATGCTGATGGTGTTGTGTGGCACCCTCCAGCCGTACTGCATGCTCCTGTAGGTGGTCCCTGAGGCCAGGTGGCGCAGAGTCAGTGCCACTTGAGCCCAGGTCCAGGCTGGCCGGAAGTTGGTGCGCTGCTTGGTCAACCTGGGTGTTCAGCCGCTCCACAACTTCGTCAAAACATGGCTGGAGGCATCCTCATGAAGTTCTGGAATGCACGAGGGTCTTCATTCTCAGCTCCACCATCAGCTTGTTATACAGTCCGTACTCTGCTCTTCTCACGATCCATCTTCGACCCAGACGCTTCTTGGCTGCCTCCTTTTCTTCCTGTAGTAGAGTTGAAAGAGCCTGTAGATGGCTTCACACTGTTGCAGAACGATGGTGGCTACCAAAAGGACTGTGTTAACAATCCGTGGTGGACATGACTGGATGCTGTGGAGAGCAGAGCCAGATGAAGGCTGCAAGGTCTGCAGCAGCAGGGCTGCTGGTCTGAAAGTGAGATCCAGTGAGTTGCTCCTCCTTTTAATAGGCAATATAGGTTTCCCCTAGGGTCCTTTGCATCCTCTAGGCATCCTCTAGACATCTAATATCCGAGATAGTCCCCTCTGCGAACGTTTTTCCGTTCTAAATGCTTTCTTTGCGAGCTGCACCGCTTTCATCCTTCTCCCGTCCGTGCTACTAATGCTGCGCGTCCCGTGCCGCTTCCTCCTTTGTCCGCTTTCTACTGGAGCGGATTTGATTGCGCGATGCGCAGCGGATGCCTAGCGGATGTAGCGGACGCGTAACAGATGACGACGGATGCAGAAACGGATGTTCCCGTATGCCTAGCGGATGCAGAACGGACGCGTTGGATACATTTTCCGCCAAAAGTTTGAGCAGCTCAAACTTTTTGAGCGGATGAAAATGTCAGTCGATGGATGCTGGACGGAATAAAGAGGAAGAAAAACGGACGCAGTGAGTACAAAACGGAAGCATCGCGTTAACCAACGGATGGCAAATGTTTTTCTCCGTTTTACAACCTCTTTCCATCCGTTGGTGCAGTGTGACATGGGCTTAAAGTCAAGTGTGGCACTGAAAAAATTAAAGGCACACTAAGGTGAAAACTCTGTGTTGCCTCCTTTCCCTTGATGGCCTAAGCATGTATTTATTTTCTTAATGGTTAATCCAGGGCTGGATTAAATCAGGATATTCCAGGATGACCAGCTAGACATAGAAATAGAAAATATATAACTTGGAAGAAGCATTAGCAAACCACATTCAGTTAAATTGCTAAGGTAACGGCATGGATGCAGTCACAGAACACTGATTTGAGAAAGTATTTATTATTCAAGAGTATGCATTTTCTATTGTAATTTTTCTACCTTTATGTTCCTGATTACACATGCAAGATTGCAGAATAACATATGTGTCTTGCCAGACAAAGACTCCTACACATTCTTACTTGAAAATCCTAGTAAACATTAACAGGATGCATTCTGAGTTCAATAACTAGATGACCGAGATGCAAGATAATAATGTAAATAGAAATCTAGCTGATATCACCCCTTTCATTATTATCAATTTAACCACTCTTCCATTTAAGAGATTAAGAACAATTTCCACCTTAGTATTCCTAGAGCAACTAGTATTTTGAAGTAATCAGAAGTAATATCTTTAGAGGTCTTGCTATAGAGATGTATAGTTTTAATAAAAGCATAATAAAATTATAACCTCACAAATGTATAAAAGTTATACATACTTCAATTTCTTTGTGCTGAACAGTCCTGTGATTTGGTTCCCAAAATAGAGAAGAGGTAGTGGAAAAGTCTAGAAAATTATAAAAAGGGATAAAACAGCACTCAATGAACAGATAATGTCAGCTTGACACCTAGCATTCTAAACAATGACAGTTTTATAATGAACAGCTTTCATCAGGCACACCACAGGCCCAATGCTGTTTAAGTGTGGTTTAACGGCTTCAGCATGTCAAATAAATATGATTTTGAAATCCAAGTTACAACACAAGCACATACATCCTTCTTTTCTTCAAGTCATTGTTCATTTATAAAGCCATTAACAGAATATCTATTATTTCAAGTTATGTTGGGCATGTAAAGGCAAAGTATTCATAAACTAAGGTCATGTTTAAATCAAGTAACTTACTTGTTCATATGTGGACACTAAGAATCTATGGCATGACATCGGTATAAATACAAAAAACAGCCACTCTTAATACTGTACCGTGGTCTGATAAACAAGTTCTTTGAATACGCAAGCTATGTAAATAGCCTCAAGACTTATAACTGGGGGATTCTGACACAAATAAACATTTCAGTAATGTGAGACAAAATCTTATCAAAGTTTATTCAGAAATAGGATTATTAATTTATTGATTCCAGCATACAGAAGATTGTATTTTCATGGAATATTAATTGGAAGTAAGTCATTGAAGTCAATGTATTTCTAAAGGGAAAAGTTTACATCACTTCAAGAAGAGGCAATAGAAGCCTGTGTGGAAACTTCCCTCACTCTCTTTTAAAAGGGAAAAGAAGAATTTAAAAACATAAATAGGGACGTAGTATACTGCAAAGCTTTTCTTTTGAAAGAGTATTTCTACTCCTCCACAAGCTTCATAGGCTTTTTTAGAAGTATAAAAAATTGGTCACTGAGACTGACTCTTAGGAAGATTGCCAATGCATACCAAATATACATTTAGTATTTATCCCTCTCTTAGGAGAATAACCCTACACAAAATAAAGGGTAGAATTCTTCATATTTAACAGCACTTTTTATGCATTTTAAAGTGTGTTCTGCCAAATACACCAAACAATATTTATCTTAATGAAAGGATTATTCACAACTTCTATCTCAATAATTTTTAGTTTTTGGAAAGATAAGAGACAAGAAAACACATCATACCTTTCGAGGTATATGTCTATCAAAATCTGGAAACTTGACCACCCTGAGTGCCTTTCCCACCCAAAGGACAACTACAGTAGCCAGCATCTGTAGGAGAAGGAAGAGAAATCACTAAGGTGCCTCCAATTCTCCCTGCCCCCCCCCATTTAAAGAATTTCTGAAATGCAGAGTTCAACAAACCTGGCCTAGTCCCACACAGAGCGAGGAAGGAAATCTGTAACAGACCACAAACATGTTAAACCGTACTAGATAGCCGAGAAACTTTGACAAATCATGGTGGCAGGAAAAATGCCCTGCCTCGACCTTTACCCTTGTTTAAAATTATTCTAAAATAAGGCATGCACTTCATATTCTTTGCCCTTGCAACCAACGCCCTTGCAAACATCGTCCTAACATGTTCAGCACAGATGCACTTACAGCATACCTATTCCAGAAGCACGTCAAGGTACAAGGACACAGAATAATCAACAAGGAAAACTACAGGACACCTATGGGAGATGAGTTAAAAACATGTAACGTTGAAGGAAGGAAGATTTCCAAGGGATTTTTAAAACAAGGAGGAGAATGGCAGGGCAAGTGTAATCCCAAACTAGCCAAGTCAGTCAGTCAGTTCTCTGGAAATTTAGGGCACTCCACACCGCTAGCAGCCCCTCCAAATTCAACCTGCCAGCGGAGCTCATTCCAGCCCCACAGGTCCATATACAACTACAGGTAGCCCTCGACTTACAATAGTTCACTTAGTGGCCATTTGAAGTTACGAGGGCACTGAAAAAAGTTACTTATGACCATTTCTCACACTTATGACCATTAGAGCATCCCCATGATCACACGATTTACATTTGGATGCTTCAGAACTGATTCACATTTATGACTGTTGCAGTGTCCTGTGTGTCATGTGATCTCCTTCTACAGTCTTCTGACAAGCAAAGTCAATGGGGAAACCAGACTCGCATCAACCTCTGTGTTACTAATTTAACAACTGGAGCAGTTCGTTTAAGAAACGTGGCAAGAAAGGTCCTAAAATGGGGCAAAACTCACTGAACAAATCACTCACTTAACAACATAAAATTTGGGCTGCAAAAGGTGACTCAGCAACGGTCATAAGCGGGAACCAGTTGCCAAGCATCTGAATCACGGGAATACTGACTGCAAAGGCGGCAAGTGTGAAAACCAGCCCTAAGTCACTTTTTCCAGTGCCGCTGTAACTTTGAACGGTCACTAACTGAACTGTTGTAAATCGAGGACTAGCTGTAGGCCAGGGGAATCCTGTCATTTCCAGTTTAGTCCTGGAGAAGGCAAGGCAACGGGCAACTTCTCAGCCCAGAGAGCTTACAAGACAAGTGGTTTCATCGGAGGAGATGCTAAAACCTCCTGCCGGGCATCCACGCTGGAGAGATGAGCAAGCGCCGCTCCCTCTTCTCCGTTAACATGGAGGCGGCTTTTTCTCCTCAGGTCACGCCTGGGGTGGGGGGCTTTGCAAGAAGCCTCCGAGGCGGATGAAAGCCGCTTTCCCCTCCCGCTCCCCCATCTCAGCAGTTCATGCAAGAAGGAGCCGCCGGCCTCCCTCCCGGCTGCTGGACGCCCAACCCACACCCGCCGCCCCCGAAAACTTCCACCGGGGCCAGCGCCCATGAACTTCGCCCCGGGCTCGCCTCCTGAACCCACCCGTAGCTGGTGAGGACGCTCTTGTTCACCATCACGATGAGGAAAGAACTGAAGCCGTAGAAGGCAGCCGCCAGCAGCTTGAGGCAGGCGGAGAGCCTCGAGGCCGCCGCCATGCCCAGCTCCTCATCTCCGCGAGCTGGAGCGGCTTCTGCGGCGACCGAGGGAGCGCCGACTTTTACGCCAGCTGCTTGGCGTCTGCGCACGGCCGCCGACATGGTTGCCGGAGGGGGCGGAGCCACGGAGGAGAAAAAAAACAACAACAACAACAACGGGGGAGCGGGCGCGGAAGGCCCCTTTTTAGCTGGAGCGGGAAAAGGGGGAGGCCTGGCCTGAGTTGCGGGGGCGGTGGAGAAACGGCTGACGGGCTTGTAAGCCGTCGTTACTTGTAGGACGGCTTTTCCTCCGTGTGGTATCTTCCAGACAGGCTGGCCTGGGAGTGACGTCATCGTCATTCGTAGAGGAGGACATACTTCAAAACTAACGGGCGAGCCAAATCCATGTCCAAGCGGCGCTCGGCTTGCAACGCTTCATTTACTGACTGTTCAAAGTTACAATGGCACTGAAAAAAACGTCTTGTGAACCGTTTTCCACGCTGAGGACCTTTGTAGCGTTTCCCTCAAAGTCACGTGATTTCAAAATTCAGATGCTTGGCAACTGGTTCAGACTTACGACCGTTTTGTGGTGTCCCTGGGCCATGTGATCACCTGTTGAGACCTTCTGACAAGCAAAATCAATGGGGAAGCCAGGTTCACTTAACAACTATGTTACTAACTTTTAACCAACTGCCGTGGTTTACCTAACTGTGGCAAGGAAGGTCATAAAATGAAGCAAAACTGACCAGTTTCTGTGGCACAGTGGTTAGAGTGCAGTATTGCAGGCTACTTCTGCAGTTTGTCAGTTCGAATCCCACCAAGGCTCAAGGTTGACCCAGCCTTCCATCCTTCTGAGGTTGGTAAAATTTGGACCCAGATTGTTGGGGGCAATATGCTGACTTTGTAAACTGCTTAGAGAGGGCTGTAAAGCACTATAAAGCGGTATATAAAATATATTGCTATTGCTAAAACTGACTTAACAAATGTCTCCCTTAAGCAACATAAATTCTGGGCTCAATTACTGTCCTACATGGATGTCTCTTCCCTACCTTTTTCCCACAAACCTCTTGAGGTTCCTAAGATTATTTAAGCAACATGTAATAGTGACCCAATCTTTTAACAACATTGATAACTTGCGTTCATGAAAGCAAGATTTTGATTCACAGCAGAAAAGGTTGGTTTGGAAGATGATGTAGGAAAACAACTCTTCGGTCCAGATTTTTTGTTTTAATCCAATCAATCGAAGTACACACATCACTTTACAAGGAAAAGTGAATTCAGGCAGGTAGCTAGAAGATCAGAAGTGCAAAGAAAAACAATCTGCACATCTACAGGTGAAACTCGAAAAATTAGAATATCATGCAAAAGTTCATTTATTTCAGTAATGCAACTTAAAAGGTGAAACTAATATATGAGATAGACTCATTACATGCAAAGCAAGATAGTTCAAGTTGTTGATTTGTCATAATTGTCATGATTATGGCTTACAGCTCATGAAAACCCCAAACTCACAATCTCAAGAAAATTAGAATTATTACATGCAATCAATAAAAACAAGGATTATACAAAGAACAATATCGGGACCTCTGAAATTTATAAGCATGCATATGTACTCAGTGCTTGGTTGGGCTCCTTTTTGCAGCAATGACTGCCTCAATGCGGCATGGGCATGGAAGCTATCAGCCTGCGGCACTGTGAGGTGTTATGAAACCAGGATGCTTCAGTAGCGGCCTTCAGCTCTTCTGCGATTGTTTGGTCTCAGGTCTCTCATCTTTCTCCTGGCAATGCCCCATAAATTCTCTATAGGGTTCAGGTTCAGAGGAGTTTGCTGGCCAATCAAGCACAGTAATCCCACGGTCACTGAACCAGGTTTGGTGCTTTTGGCCAGTGTGGGCAGGTGCCAAGTCCTGCGGAAAATTGAAGTCAGCATCCCTGTAAAGCTTGTCTTGCGGAAGGATCTCCTGGTCGACAGCTGCAATGACCTTGGACTTAATGAAGCACAGTGGACCAACACCAGCAGATGACATGGCTCCCCAAATCACAGCAGACTGGAAACTTCACACTGGATTTCAAGCATTTTGCAGCATGTGCTCTCCATTCTTCCTCCAGACTCTGGGTCCTTGGTTTCCAAATAAGATGCAAAGTTGCTCTCATCAGAAAAGAGGACTTTGGACACTGAGCAACAGACCGGGTCTGTTACCCTGGTAAGATGCTTTCGACGTGTTTGTTGTTCAGTGAGAGCTTGACAAGAGAATACGACATTTTGAAGCCCATGTCCAGGATCCGTCTGTGTGTGTGCGCTCTTGATGGCACTGACTCCAGCCTCAGTCCATTCCCTGTGAAAGTCCCAACACTTTTGAGTGGCCTTTCCTGACAATCCTCTCCAGGCTGCGGTCATCCCTGCTGCTTATGCACCTTTTTCTTCCACACTTTTCCCTTCCACATACTTTCTATTAATGTGCTTTGATACGGGCACTTTGGGAACATCCAACTTCTTTTGCAATTACCTTTTGAGGCTTTCCTCCTTTGGAGGGTGTCAATGATGGTTTTCTGCACAACTGTCAGGTCAGCAGTCTTTCCCATGATTGTGCTTCCTATGAACCAGACTGAGAGACCATTTAAAGACTCAGGAACCCTTTGCAGGTTCATGGCTTAATTCGCTGATAAGAGTGGGACACTTTGAGCCTAGACAAATTGACCCTTTTCACAAATTCTCTAATTTTCCGAGATTGTGGATTTGGGGTTTTCTATGAGCTGTAAGCCATAATCATCACAATTATGACACATCACAGCATGAACTATCTTGCTTTGCATGTAATGAGTCTATCATATATTAGGTTCACCTTTTAAGTTGATTTACTGAAATAAATGAACTTTTGCATGATATTCTAATTTTTCGAGTTTCATCTGTAACTTTCTTTGAATTGAAATTTCACTGATTCAGCTCAGAGCAGATCCAATTCCCATTGTACAAGGGAGGTGAGAACAATGGTGTATGCAAAGCACTATGCATTAAAAGCTGGGATGTATTTTTAACTGAATGAGCCATTTGAAAAAGGTGGAGAAAAAACATAATCAAGTATTTATAAGGCCTGGAGTACAATGTTTTGTGTTGGTGAAAGAGAAACATTTACACCTCTCAGCTAACAATCCACTGAATCAACGGTTGTATTCAAAAACTGTTCCTAAGGTTCTGCGGATGTGGCTAGGTGGGCGTAGTTTGGTCGGTGTGGCAGCGGAAGGATACTGCAAAATCCCATTCCCTCCCCACCCATTAACCTGCTTTCCAGCTCTGTTCTCCTGTGCAGGGCAACAAAAGAAGTCCCAGCCAATCAGCTGGGATTTGGGTAGCAAATAGATGGGGGCGGGGCCAGTCAGAGGTGGTATTTGCCGGTTCTTCAAACTACTCAAAATTTCCGCTAGTCAGAACCCACTGAACACCACGTCTGCATTGAATGTCTGGAGATTTCCAGTCATTCAGGTCACAGTTGTCTCAGAGGTGCTTTTTTTTCTTCAAAAGTCAACTGTTTTTTTCTTGAGGAAGAAGAAAAGATTTCGCTTCTCATCCAAGAAGCTTCTTAGATGAGAAGCTAAACGTTTTGTTGTTTTTCAAGGAAAAAACAGTCCAGATGTCTTTTGAAGAAAAAAAAAATCACCGTTGAAAAAATCACTGAATGGAAATTTTCTCTATCCCATCATCCCATTGCCAGAAAAGTAAAAAAAGAAGGCAAGGCAAAATATTCTAATCCTTTGGAGCCACATTCTTCTGCAAACTGGAAAGTAACACCGGGGGTGGGGAGTAGGGGGGGAAATACCCTTTACATTTACATTTTTTTCTTGTTTGTTATTCTCAATATATCTTGATTTTTCTCTCTGAAAAGTGCTACATTCCAATGCCCCACCTCTATTTCAATTATTGCAGCAAATGACCTGATATATAACATGGCAAAAAATGTAATGAACTGTGTGGTGTGTACATATTGTCAGTCCCGAAAACTTTTCATGCAACAAGAAATCACTTTCAGGGGTCAAAGCTATGTTGTTTTGTCACTGCAGTTGTTCCTTGTTTCGGGCCTTGAAAGGCATGGAGATTCTGAAGTATCAGGTGATGCTGTCGGAATACTTATCACAGTAGAAGAGTCTCCACTGCTCTCATCATTTGAATACACGGCTACATTTTCTGATTTCTCGGACTCCAGGCTTTCGTTGATTAAGTCTAACAGGAAGGATGAACTTGTCATCTCCTTCAGTGTCTTTCCACTTTTCCCCATTGAAGAGTCCAGATCTTGAGCTCTGGGGTCCATGTCAGTTGTTGTAGTTTCATTTAAGAAGGGATCCTGGTCCGAGCCGCTTCTATCCGCTGATAGTTTGTCACTGGGGTTTCTCCAGGAACAATCCATTAAAAGGGGCATTTTATAGCCAGCCAACCCACCTGAAGCCTCACAAACTGGAATTGGTTTTGGGCAGGGTATGTAATCGACCATTGCATTACTTTTTTTGAATCTTTCTTCAGTTTTAGTTACTTTTAGTGGTTTTTTCAAAATCTCTGCAAGTGAGGATTTTATTCTTGAGATAGTTGAAAGAGTGGGTTCTGTGTTACCTATAGGGCTTTTTCCACCTGCCAGAAGAATGTCTTTGTTACGCTGGGACATATTTTGAAGAATATTTTTCTCGCTTACAACATGCCTGGTAATTGTTTTGGTGAAGTGCCCATGGGTTTTCTGAACCAAAGAGGTCCCTTTCTGAGAATTTACTGAAAGATTACTTAGATGCCTTTCCAAAGACAAAATCTGAATGGTGATGCTCTTTGGTTTCCTAGTTAAAGTGGATTTTTTCTTCCTCTTTGCTCTTAGATTAGAATGAGGATGTGTTTTACTTTTGATTATTGAAACGGAATCATCATAATTATTTTGTAGAACTGGGTTTAGGTCCATACATGCTTCATTGTCCTGATTCAAATAATCAAGTGTCTTCTTTCCATATAACAAAAGCCACTGATTCCAAGCAAAGTTCCAACTGCTTCTTTCATGACAAAAGATGGGAAATGATTCACTCATTTTCTACAAAAGAAAGAGATAGTGAAACTTTTATCCCAACTGGTCGGACACAACTGTTACACATACTTAAGGAGAACTCATACTGGCACCTCTAGACACCTCTCTTGAAATTATTTGAAACTATTTGTTGCTATTTCTTAAATTCTCAAAACCACATTCATATAACTTTCAAGACATTCAAATTTATATCCAGACTCACATAAACCCTGCAAAGCAATATAAGCTTTAAAAGTTCAATCCTAAACCATAAATTGAAGTTCAAAGACAGCAGTGGCTTACTCTTGGATTTTTCACATATAAATCCAGAATAGTTGGATGTTTTGAGTATTTTATTTTTCAAAAGCAAAGTAAGTTAGTAATTTGTGGTTAAAAAAAAACCAATACTGTTACTGAAATGTTCTAATTTGTAATCTTACTTAATTACAGTATCTGGAAAGTGGGGAAGGGGGAACAAAATCGGATTTAAAGACAAATATCCATTACCAGGATATGCAAATGTTCAATGAAGCCTGGCAAGAAGAAGATCCTCCTCACTTGAAGTTGTTTTATAAAAGCCTGCAATCTCTTCCTGTGTATAAGAATGAAGTGATAATGTTTCACTTCACCTCTCAGGTAAAACCACTTTAGTACAAAGTCTTTTCCAGCTATGGAAACTGATACTAATGCTTAGAAACAATGTGAAGTTTCAAGAATTCCATTTTTTCCATAGTGGGCAGTGCCAGGATGATGCAAAGCCAAGCCACCACAAGCCGATTTATTTCCTTTTTCAACGATAATACCTTCTACTACACTCAGGTAAATGTGCTCCCTAGGTTGGGTTTACCAATCATAAATTGGTAGAAGTTCTCATACATATTTATTCTAAATCTACATTTATTCTAAATTATTCTAAATTCAAGTCCAATTGATTTCCGGGCAGGATTTAAAGTGGTCAAAATAATTCCTTTTCTAATCAATTTCATGCTCTAATTTTATCAAAGATTTCCAACTGTATAATTTTCACAACGCCAACCCACAATCTCCAACTTGATATCTTGTACTGATATACTGTAAGTAACATGCATCTTTCAGTAGTAGCAGAACACAAACTGTGCTTTAAGTTTGAGACACATCTTCTGTATTAGATTCATAAGTTATTGTTTCTCTCCCCTCCCCTCCCCTCCCCTCCAAAAAGAGATCCATCACAAACTCAAGGAAATTTTGATTTTTGTGACAAAATGTTATTAGCTTACAAAATCTTAACAACAATAATGGTTAAAGAGCACAGGGTAAGAAAACAACACATACCATTTGATTTTGTGAATCTACTTTTACATGACCAGCACTGATTATTTTGGCATTTGGATCATTTAGTTCATCCATAATGCTCAGAGGCAGGAAAGGTATTTCCTTCTTTTTTAAACCACTTTTGTTGTCATGGATAAAGCCTGTCTGGATGTTTTGTCCATCATAAATTAAATAATCTTTGGGAAGATTGGCTTTCCTTTAAAACAAGAAGATCACAAGACAATCAACATTTAAATGAATAATACTGTAATTAATTCTTGTTCCTCCTAAGAAAGCAAGTGAAAACCACAGCCAGGGGAGCCTTTGTTCGTCTCCAGCTAAGGTCTCAGTTGCAACCCTTCTTGGGCTTATGTGCTATAGACACCACTCAGTTGGGTTACTGGAATATACTACACATGGGTTGGTTGGAGACAAACGAAACTCTACAGCTAGAAGAAAATACATTGGAAGATTCTGTTAATTCATCAAGTTAGAATAAGAACCTATTTTACCTGTTGGCTTTTGAGCCCAATACAAAAAAGAAATCTTTAAATCTCTAGTGTGGCAAAATATCTGAACATGTAAGGCAAGATCCTAATCTGGCTTTACCCAGTTACTAAGAGAGGACCTGTTTCAACTTCCTTGACCATAGAACAGTTTCTGGACTAGATCTTTCTGTATCTGTCTGTTTTGTCAGCAAGGAGTAGGTCAGGATGCTGAATGTTTAGTAAGGTACATCCATTTTCTTTTCAGCTGTTCTTTGTCATGTTTAATTCATTATGCCATGCGTAGAGAGCATGACATCTATAAATTGTTTTTTTTTAATCAGAAGGAACTTTTGTGTCCATTTTTAATAGATAGTTTCCATGTACAAATAATATTGGAAACAGGAATGCTTTGTCATGTTTGTACAAATCACAAGAAAAACCTACAGTTAAATAAGGTCTTGGGGTTTCAAGATGACAGCTCATTAGAGAGACAATGGAGTTGGTTCAGTGAAGATACTGTTTCAGTTTTCTTCTTTCCAGATTACAGAAAAAAATACTTCTAATCAGCATTAATTTTCAAGAATCTGGCAATTTTCCTTCTGTGGAGATCTAGAACATTATACAGTTTTCAAGTATTCTCTGAAAGCCCTCTACAGTTTTGGGGTGGATGGTGAGCAATGACATTCAACTAAGATGCCTTTCAAGTTTTAATTAAAGTGTCTTTTTTTCTTTCATTATATCTCTTTTGAAATCTTTGGTTTTGAGATTTATGAGTGTATGTTTCTGTGATCTCAAAACTAATTAACTTTTCAAGCTGACTCTCTGGGTTTATTTTTTTCCCATCTGACTGTTCAATTATTAAACAGATTTTTGTAAAAGCTTTAGAAGTTCATTTCATTATAAAAGGGAAAAGGGCTGCTGTGAATTATTGATCAACATACATAACAAGGAGTTTATGAGGAGAAGGTAGTATTTTATTTTGTTTTACTAATTTTCCTTTCTGTGAGAAAGCTAAAGAGAGACATGGATTGATTAAAAAAACAAACCTACATCTATGCACTATATTAAAACTGTCCTGAGGAATTTATCTATATCTGTTTGTACCTTCAAGTTAGCCCAAATGGTACATTACACTGCAATAATGTTTAAACCAAGGTACCTAAAATCTACTAACTTAAAGAATGCATAAAAATCCAGAATCTTTAATTTCTGTGGAATTGAAATTTCCATGGTGTTCAGACCAATTTTATACATGAAGTTGTGGCTGCTGTTTCTATTTCCCACAAGAAAAGTCATTGGGAAAACCAGCAGGAAATAGGACATCATTCTCACATCTACTGGTTATTCTGTTAAGGTAAGTAACTATTGACTTACTATTGAAGCCATCACGTTATTTTTATTTATGATATATGCTCTTCTTAAATGACTTTACATCTTTTTAGATGATCTTCTTAGATGAATCCCCAGCATTGGGGTTAAAAAAAAACTTATAATCAGCCTAAAAGTTAATGTATATTCCTCTCAAAGGATAACACAGCAGATCACATGATTATCTAGGGTTCAATATTATTATACCAATGAGAAAATTTTACCCCTCTGTATTTTAGTTATGATTCTCCTTGCCTTATTTGGATGTACTTTCCTACAATCATCAGCCCTGCTGTCTATTGACAACTTCTATGTCTTTCTTTTTTTAGGTGCAAGAGGGAGCTCCAACATAAAAGAATATGATTTTCAATATTGAACCTAAAGACCTTTGTACTAGAAATAGTATAAGGAATGCCTGTTTTTGATGTAAAGAATGCCAATATTTTAAAGTTTCTTTTAAAGAGTTTAATGGGTATAGCTTGGGTGTAGCGTTAAGACCTTTAAGGGCTTTTTAAATTCCTTTTTGCTTCCAAGATCCCTTCCAAACCTATTATTCTCTGTTATAGTATTTAATTGTTATATAAAGTCTATAAGTTACTCCAAATTGGATAATTTGTTACTGTCTTACATAATGAAAAGACTTGGGTAGAAAATGACACACTAAGAAGAAAACAACATAATGAGAAGAGTCCTAACAAAATCATTAATTGATTTCTTTGTTGGTTTATTAAAAATTAAATATCTTCTTAAAAGTAGATTATGTATAGTAGAAGGTAATATAACTAAATTAATTCAATATAAACAATATTTGAATGCAACATTGAATTATTTTAAATATCTGAAAAATTAATGAAAAATTCCAAATTAGAATTCAAGATAAAGAATTTGCAAACAGGACACAAAGAATTGTTTTTAGTTCAGTGAAATTAAATGACAAAATTAAACAAGTCAGAAGCTGAACCCAAAGAGCTGAACAGGATTACAAATTAATTTGAAGTTTAGTGGAATATCCAAAGATTTAGGAAAGATGTTAATAGGGAAATGAAAAAAATACTTAAAACTAGTCTTGATCTGGATATGAATGAAATTTTGAAGATTCAAGAAATGTAAGGAACAAATTCATGGCATGTAGAAACAAATTGCTACATGATATCTGTTGTAGTAAGGCAAGGATCTTCAAACTTGGCAAGTTTAAGACTTGTGGACTTCAACTCCCAGAATTCCTGAGCTAACATGACTGGAGGAGGAATTCTGGGAATTGAAGTCCACAAGTCTTAAAGCTGTCAAGTTTGAAGACCCCTGTGGTAAGGGATGTTGTTGGAAGGGTTGAACAGAGAACACCAGCTGTCAACTCATAAAACATTTTGTATACACATTTTATAGTTGTCAACAAAAAAAAGGGGGGGCGGTTCAAAGAGCAGGCCGCAGTGTGGAATTGAAAGTATATTCCATTCATATTTTCTTCAGATACTGATTAGATGACTGAAGCTTCTGCCATGCAAAAATCTAATAGGAGAGCATGATTGTTGACTCTTGGCTATGGAAGTGTTTCATTGGATGATGCACCCAGAAGAGTGGGGGAAGCAGGATCAAGAGTGACAGTGAATTACATATCTCAGAGTTAGCTACTCCCAAGCTGATGCCGGCATGTTAACTTCTAATAAATCCTTTGAAGTTTTGGGAGTGTGGCTCAAGGCTCATGATTTAATTGGAGTAACTGCCGGAATCATGGCACAAGCATTGTATGTCAATTGTATATTCCCAGAAGGGTCACCCCAAAATTAAAGATCATTCCAGCTTCCCAGCTAAAGCAAGTGGGCACCCATATTGGACAGTAGTGATATAGGAAGATACTGGAGGCAGATGCTTGTTTAGTGATAACGGCAAAGGCATCACTCTGTACTCCACAGGAGAATGCAATGGTAAACCACTCCTGTATTTTTATCAAGAAACTACATGGCTACATGATTGGCAATTATAATGCCAGATGATGGACCGCTTGGATTGAATGGTACTCAACATGCAATACACCATCAAAACTGACACCAATCAGTACATAGAAAAACACAAGTTGTGCAAGTTCGGAAAATGTGAAACAACCTGGCCCATAGAATTGCCAAGAGTCAGACATGACTCAATGGATAACATCATCGTCAACAACAACGACAACATGCTTCTGAGGATTTGTCAGAATGCAAATAGTGTTTATAAGGTGACTACATTAAAGCCTTCAAGATGTTTAGTTGCTGATGTTCCCATATAGAAAAACAAAATGCAAATGCAAAAGACAAAATTACAGTGGGAACATGGAACATAAGTAGCAAAAACATGGGGAAGCTTAGCACAATGAAGATTAAACTAATCAACTACACATTGACATTTTAGAAATCCATGAATTGAGATGAACTGGACTTGGACACTCTCAATCAGAAGATCATACCACTTTACTACTCAGGACATGAAAAAACAGTGTTGAGACAGTGTTGTTTTCGTAGGTGAAAACAATATCTGGCTACAATGCAATCAGTGACCAAATAATATCCACAGTAATAGATTTTGTGGACAATCCTTTTAATATGACAATTATCCAGATTTATGCTGCAATCACTGATGGAGGAAGTTGGTGAGTTTTATGATCAATTAAAAATTAGAAATCAACAGAACCTGCAAGCAAGATGTGCTGCTTCTAGTGGGAGACTGAAATGCCAAAGTTGGAAATATTGAGGAAAATGTAGTTCAACTCTGATCTAGGAAACTAAAAAGAAGCATGAGAAAGACTTATCAGGTTAACCCAACTTGGAAACAATTTTTCGGCTAGTCTTAATATTCTAGCTTTCAATGCTGTGTTAAATAAGAATAGATCTCCAATAGGTAAGAGGAAATTATTATATTTCTTTCATTTTATTTGATGATTTAGATGTGCTAATTGAAGGGAAGGCTTTCTTCACAAAACTGATGGAGAGATGATGCCTACTTTTTATTCTACTTTTAAATAAGCTTGTCAATACACAAGACCTAATTCTATATTTTTATTAAGAATTGTTTCTAAAAATTATTTACTATAATAGGCCTTGGTTTTGCCTTGAAAGAAGCACAATATAAATAACATCTAAATTCAGGGTTCAGCTAATTAGTCCCAGAACTATTGCTTGTTCAGATAAGATTTTCAGGGTTTATTTATTTATGATGGGATGTCATGCCTAAAGGTGATTCTAGGTGTCTTACAATCTTAAACTTACATTTATGTGTGTAAGTAAATTGGGGGCTTGCAAGGTTTTTGTTTTTTCTGGAAAGGGGAAATTAAAGGAATTCCCATTTCCTTTTACAGTGGGCCTGTGTCTCACTGACTTTATATCGTATCCTTGCCAGTTCCATCCCTCTGATGTGGGATAACGAACAACTCTCAAATATTTCTACCAGTAAACATAAAAATGAAAAGTGATCTACAGCTCTCATTTTAAAGAAAGAAAATATTTTTCCAATTATGGTTAATTACCTTTCATCCTGGTCAATTGAATGCAAATGATCACTTGTTCCAACTATGAATTTATTTTCCATTCCCAGATCTCGAGTAGGTTCCCTTCTGGCCTCAGCATAAATAGCAGCTTGATTTGTTGTGTCATCTGAAATAGCAGTGGGTTTTATTTAAAAAAAATGCAGTGCTATCAGCAAGTAATAGCCATTTGTTCTCTCATACACAAAAATGCCTAGTGTAATCATTTAAATTGGATATTGTCATACTGATGCCTTTTAGATATTTTGGACTACAAATGATTTGCAGCCAGCTTAACTTTTGGTTGAGAATTAAAGGACCTGAATTCTAGTGTACTCAGATGGAAACCAAATTTGGGGAAATTGAATTACAGTTGGATGGACTTGGAAAAAAAGTGGAGAAGATATAACTAAAGAAAGGATAACTATGATTAAGAGATTGATTCACATGCTAGAGTCCAAATTACAAACTGCTTACCCTGTGGAGCTGGTGAATCACAAAGACAGTTTCAGGCTTTTGATGCATTTGTTTGCATTTTAAGATAAGGCTAATTCACATCTGTGAATGTTATCATCCAGAATTAAATCTGTCACTTTGGGGAAATGTGCTTCTTTACTCTAATGCAGAGGTCTCCAAACTTGCACCTTTAAGACTTGTGGACTTCAACTCCCAGAATTCTCCAGCCAGCATAGCTCTAATGTTTGTATTAGTTATTAGGAAATAATCAACATTATCAGTAACATTTGAGTCAAAGAAAATCTCTAGCATTAAGCTTAGTTTATCGCTCTTTGTTCATTCATTCATTCTCTTCTCTGGTCCACTTCTTGTGACTGGCTCCTTCACTTCCAAACTTTGCAGCCTCTTGTTGCTTATTCTTGTAACAAACTTACAAGGAACAGACTTGTTTGAATCAATCATGCATATTGAAATAGCAACAGCACTTAGACTTATATACTGCTTCACAGTGCTTTATAGCCCTCTCTAAGCGGTTTACAGAGTCAGCCCATTGCCCCAACAATCTGGGTCCTCATTTTACCGATCTTGGAAGAATGGAATCTCACTTTGAGCCAGGTGAGATTCAAACTGCAAACTGCTGGCAGCCAGTAATCAGCAGAAGTATCCTGCAGTACTGTAGTCTAAAACAATTCTTTCAACTGTATTGAATATCTGAACCAGCTCTCCCATTCCTGAAACCTATGTGTTATTTAAATGCATTTCCTGTGGTTCATAATGGATACATTTATTTTCTCCAACCTTTTCTCTCTCTGATAGATGTCTCTCCATCCCAATTAATACAGGTTCTTGCAGGCAACAAATTTAGCTGGAAAAGATGTGAAACATAAGTTCAAAATATCACTAGAAGTACAGATGGTGCCTCGTGTAAAGTTATCAGGTAAAGGTGCTTTCACCCATCATGAATGACCATTGTTGTTCATTTATGATCATCTTGCTTGGGAAGGAAGCCATATCTGTGATATCTATGTGATCCATTGTGATGAACAACTTATGTGATCCAACTCATGTGACCCACTGTTGGGTTATCTGTAATTTCCTTCCTTCAACTTCCTTCCATGCTTAATAGTGGATTTCACTGAAGTCTAGAGGCATAGATTTTCATTACAACTGTTATCAACCTGTGCAAAACAAGGCATCATTTTTTGATATTTCACTTTTCTTAATATAGGAAAAATCCCAGAAAATCTTTTCTAAATAGTTCTGATGTCACCGTCATCAGCCATTCCGTTGTGTCCAACCCATGGCCACTCTACGGATCTGATATAGCAGATTCTTATTTGCAGAAGCATTTTAAAATGGCATTTTTCCAGACACATACTTGAATGGACAAGTACATAATTGCATAAACCTGCATTGAAATGGCAGTATTGGAACAGAGGCCATGTGCACTGTTATTTTCTGCTTGCCTATAGGGACTTGCTGAAACAGTTTGTTATCTATTATTTACTTTTTCTGGCTAGGCATCAAATTTTTATCTCTCTCTCTCTCTCCTTGCTATCTCCAACTAATCTGACCATAGCAAGATTAATGAAAGCTTAACTGCTGGAATTTAAATCAGATTGTCTTTTTAAAATGCTAATTACTGCAGGATTAAATGGGTAATTTCATTTTAGTTACTATCTTATGATATGCAGTCTATGTATTAATTATATTAACAGATACATTTGTTTGCATGAGTTATTTATGCAGGGATGTCCATTGGGCATGCTCAAGAAAGTTAAGATGGCAGCTATGACTGAGAGCTTTGATCATACCATTACAGGCACCATCTTGACTTTGTTTTAATCATACTTTCCAGAAACTGCACTATTCAATCTTCTATGCCTAAAATATATTTGAATCAAGATTTTCATTTGATACTATGCTTTTTTCTTGAAGGGGATAGGTAGATGCTGAATAGTGTCTCTGAGAATTTACTAGCAGAAATGATGAAAAGGAAGAAATCTTACAGTTATTGCTAACTTGTCATGAGGAAAAAAAATCTATTTGCCCTTTTGACATAAATAATTTCTACCATTATCTTTTCTTTTGGGAAAGAGATCCAAAATATGTTCTTTTTACCTCATGATGTATTACAGAAGAGCCAATTTTGTGTAGTTAAAGGCTAGAAGTCAGGAGATGTTAAGTTCTCGTCCCATCAGAAAGGGATGATGGGACAAAGGCACAAAGCCAGCTTTGGGACAGCTACTCTCTCTCAGCCCAACAAAACAGGCAATGGCATGCCACTTCTGAAAATGTTGCCAAGAAAATTGGTCAGAAATCAAGACCAATGTCACACACATACAAAAAAATATGGAATAATCAGAAGCAAAATTATAACATTTTAGCAAACATTTGACTGTAAAACAAAGCATTCAAAGGAGAGTAAAGGAATATTCCATATTACCTTTGTGTATGAATGTTTTGTAACTAATACTATAGTGCATTGATTAGAAATATATCTCTGTCAATAATAAAAGCTTGAATACTGCAACTGTATGAAGAGTTCCAGTTCAAAGGTAGTTTGATTAAACTCTTCAAATCAAATTAATTTTTTGAATTGGGTCATTGATCCAGATCAAATTATTGAATTGAACTTGTCCCTGGATTGATTTGAAGGGTGGTAACCTTCACACAAGGGTTGAAAGGCTTTTTTTCTCTCTAAAATGGATTGTCTAAATCTGTGGTAGTCAACCTGGTCCCTACCGCCCACTAGCGGGCATTCCAGTTTTCATGGTGGGCGGTAGGGATTTTGACCCCTATTTTAATAATAACCCATTATTGTGGAACCGATGGGTGGTTAGAGAAAACTTTACTACTAACAGAGATACAAAAGTGGGTGGTAGGTATAAAAAGGTTGACTACCCCTGGTCTAAATCAACAATTTGATTCAGAGATTTGAATCAAATCAACCTAGACACCCAAATCAAATAATAGTTTACATTTGATTGCTTTGATTATTCAAGTATCAATAATGTGAATCTGTTCTGAGTTTAAAGTTTTTTTCTCCCTCTCTGCCTAAGAATTTAATTTTGTGTGTGTGGATAGGAGGAATCTTCTGCTGCTTTACATTTAATGCTTCTTCAACTATTATCCCTGCAAGTGCAATATTCAGTTGCTTGGTGCCACAATTTTGGGATTCAGTATATTGCATTCACCTTTTTGGTTGTTAACATTTGAATAAGATTATGTTGCCTTGCAAGTAATTTCTAGCTTAGACATGCCAATTTATGTATACAGTAATAGTATGATAATGCTTGGGGTAAAACAAAATTTTGGATGAATTTGAGAAAACCTGGCCCAAACCAAGTGACGTCAGCATTATCAGTAGCAGTGATGGGATTCAATTTTTTTTACTACCGGTACTGTGGGCATGACTTGGTGGGTGTGGCAGGGAAATGATACGATAAAATCTGCAGTCAGAGGTGGTATTTGCTGGTTCTCTGAACTACTCAAAATTTCCGCTACAACTTCTCCAGATCTGGTCAGAACCTGCTGAATACCACCTCTGATTGGTAGTAATAGTAATAGCATATAGACTTATATACCACTTCATAGTGCTTTACAGCCCTCTCTAAGTGGTTTACATAGTCTGCATATTGCCCCCAACAATTTGGATCCTCATTTTACTGACCTCGGAAAGATAAAACACTGAGTCAACCTTGAGCCTGGTGGGATTCGAACTGCCAAATTGCAGTCAGCTGGCAGTCAGCAGAAGTAGCCTGAAGTACTGCACTCTAACCATTGTGACACCACAGCTCATAGTATGGATAATTTAAGCTATGTTTTCTTTATCTTATTATGGATCTTTATGTGGAAGCTTTGATAGAATGAAACTGTGGTGGATGATACTACTTTATATCTATTTGGGACAACAGTGGCATATGGATGATTATGATTTGGATAGAAGAAACAGAAATGGTAGAATTTAAGTGAAATGAAAGAAAAGATGAAACAAAACTGAGATCATCACATGTTCCTGGAAATGACCAGTGGTAAAAAAGAAAAGAAAAAACTATGTTTAAAAAGGCATTTTGCTGAACATTCTCCTGAATTGTACTGGCATCAGATTTCATTTATTCTTTTTATCATTTTTGAGATTGTATTTTATTTATTTATTTATTTATTTTGTCAAGCAATTATAAGATAACAGGTATAAGTATAAACATAGTTGTGGATACATGAAATATAAGAAAAATAAAAAAAGAAGCAATAGGACAGGGACAGTAGGCACATTGGTGCACTTATGCACGCCCCCTACAGACCTCTCAGGAAAGGGGTGAGGTCAATAGTAGACAGTCTAAGGTTAAAGTTTTGGGGGTTTGGAGAAGAAACCACAGAGTCAGGTAGCATATTCTAGACATTGACCACTCTGTTGCTGAAGCCATATTTCTTGCAATCAAGTTTGGTGCAGTTTACCTTGAGTTTGTATCTATTTCGTGCTCTTGTGTTGTTATGGTTGAAGCTGAAGTATTCATTGACAGGTAGGACATTGCAATGTGTAATTTTATAGACTAAGATCGGATCGAAGGCGGCGTAGTTCTAGGTTTTCTAGGTCTAGAATTTCAAGTCTGGTGGCATACGGTATTCTGCTACGAGTAGAGTGGAGAACTCTTCTTGTGAAATATTTCTGGACTTTCTCAACTGTGTTAATATCAGATATGTAATGCGGGTTCCAGACTGATGAGCTATTCAACTATTGGTCTAGCAAATGTTTTGTATGCTCTCGTTAGTAGTGTGATATTACCTGAGAAAAAGCTATGTAGGATTAGGTTAACAACTTTTAATGCCTTTTTGACTATGTAGTTACAGTGGGCTCTAGCACTTAGATTCAATAGAGATTAGAACTCCATGGTACTTGACAGAGTTTAGAGTTTTTGTAGGTTGATTTGAATTTTTTTAAGATTTTCTAAAAAAAATACAACAAAAATTAAATCTCAAGGTACAAGAGCAAGGGGCATACATACTGGCACCCTGTGATAAATTCCGTGGTTTTCAAGAAAAAAGGTATAACATTCTCAATAGTACAACTTACATTTGATAATGTTTCTGGTATTTTCTGGACTTCTGAGGTAGAATAAGCAGTTTTTTGCTTTAACTTTTTTTTCAGAATTAAAAAGCTTCCATCTGCAGTCTTCAAGTTAGCTTTTAGAAATACATTATGAAAACAAAAGCCAGAATAAAATAGGAATGAATATCACACAGGATAAGTGCAGAGGCCTATTAGGAAAAAACAAGGCTGGGCTTGCCTTAAAGAGGGCATCTCTATGTCAACTTGACATCAGTCTGGAATGCTTAGATGGATTGTCCAAACAATATTGGCTTTTGAGAAATCAGATATTTACTCTAGATGGAAATTATCGAAAATGAAATCTAACATTTGAAGATCACAAATTGGAAAAAGTTGCTCTACAATTAGAAAACACATAACTGAATTTAGGGAACATTATAAATGTTAATACTAGTTACATATTTAAGAAAATTTGGTATTCCATTGTATGTACCCCAAAGGATTATGTAACACATTGTAAAGTTTTTATCAGCAATGTGTAAAAAGTACTATCCCACATAAAAGCAATTGCTGATGTCAGATGGATTGTACAAAGTACATAGAATTAAAGAGTGAATTTTTTATACTATAACAGGAAATGTAAATGAGGGGGCACTTTGTTTCAACCACAACCTCCAAATTATATAGAATTTGAATATATTTCTCATACGGGAAGCTTCTCTTTTGCCAGATATCAACACCAACATTGGCGTAAGCTTTAAAAACGGAAAGACAAAAGCCATATGAAACAGCAGGAGTGGAAGAAATAAGTTAAAAATTGGGGAAAATTGGTAGGTAAGTAGGTAGAACACGGGGGGGGGGGGGGNGGGGGGGGGGGGGGGAGGAGAGAGGGAGATTTAAAATTTATAATCCTTCCTTAATTATAAAATAATCTTAATACATTGCAAATCTGGATTTTCACTTCATGGTAAACCATTGCTTTGTGGCTTAGTGCTTCAACCGTGATTTTATTAGTGAGGTCACTTCGTTTTTCCTTTTTTTAACCAAATCAGTTTTGTTCATAAAGAGTAGAAGTGCAGTCAGAACTTCACTGGGCTTTGCTTCTTGCTTTGCACAAATTCCTCTAGGTGCTTTTTAAAAATTAAACTATATGGCATATTTCTTTATTTCTTGCCCAAGCCTAATCTCAACAAAACAATTCACTTCCTTTGAAGTATGGGGGCTCATACAAATTCATTTATTATTTTAGGGACTGCAAAGCTTCAGAATCTCTGGCTTAATGTATTATGGGAACCCAGCTGTCCTGATTTGAAAAAAATATTTAACGATTTAGTGTTGAGGTTCTTAATCAGGGGTTCATGGATTCTCTTGGGGTTTATAAGCAGATTTCAGGGAATCCATGAACTTAGATGGGGGAAAAATTGTAACTTGATTTTCACTAATTCATTGCAAGCATTTAAACATGCTTTTTCTCAAAAGGAGTCCATGGTTTTACCAGAGTTTTAAAGGGGTCCATGGCTCAGAAAGGTTAAGAATCCTTGATTGATTGGATTATGTGATTCCAGGCAACTGTGATTTATTGCATAAATGTTGGTTAAGTAAACTGTGGCTGACAGTGATTGAAAAGCCAGGCATAGATTCCCAGGGGAAAACTTACTAAATAAATATAATGAATATGTCTTTCAGATCATTTAGCTTACCTTTCAGGTAACTTGGAGCACTAGATGGCCTCATAGCAGACTTGCCAGAATAATTATTCTGAGAGAAGTGTGTTGATAATGCCGAGCTTGAAACACTAGAAATATCATGACTGTAAAATACAAGGTTGACTTAACGTAAATGTCCTGCAACAGTTTAGGAAAAGAACTTCAACAATGTGTGAATTTTTAGGGTAGATTTACACACGCATGCATGCATGCATGCATGCATGGAATTACTTTCTAAAGTGCTCATAGGTCTCTGTAAACAAATATTTGTATTTGTATTTATTATATTAGGAACTGAAGGTGTAAAGTCAACTACAGTCCTGTGAGGAAGGTTTGATAGAAAAAGTATGAATGACTGAAAGTCATCCAGTGAGCTTTCTTGGATAAGGGTTTTCTCATGTGGATGAATATCTCAAGGTTCTTTTTCCTACTTTTGCAATGGTTGCATTGTCCATTATTGTACTGCACTGCATTATATTGTATTGGTTCCTGGTGAAACCTCTCTGTCTTTATCACGTCTGTCAGCTTTCCTGGCCTGCCAATTCTAGTCAACCCAAGTTCTGAAAGATCTGCACTGATTTATTTGCAGGACACATTCAGAGTATTAATAATGCTTGAGACTTGATCAACCACCTTCTTATTGTAAATCTGCCTAACTAATTAGCTCAGCAGAGAAGGCTTTTTTTGCCTGGGAGATGGGATGGGTCATTTTATTGCTTAAGCTCTCTAACTGTGGAAGATACTCCCTGAGTAGATATGCCTAGGACCTCTTCCCCAAACTTAGGAAGATGGTGAATTTGCTCCAAACTCTTAATTGTTAATATACTTCTATCAGATTTAAATGGAATAATATTTACTTTAATTGTAATATTTAATTAAAATAAATGTCATTTTAGCTTATAACTAGCCTGATACCCATGCTTCGTTATGAA
Organism: Laticauda laticaudata; assembly: GCA_004320025.1. Taxonomy (NCBI): domain Eukaryota; kingdom Metazoa; phylum Chordata; class Lepidosauria; order Squamata; family Elapidae; genus Laticauda; species Laticauda laticaudata. Next base: position 15,876 of record BHFT01000706.1, on the reverse strand, counting down.
ACTATGTGGTCGGGCTTAGTTTTTGTGGAGGAAAATAAGGAAAAAAAAAATTCTGCCTCTGCCTACAGTATCAGTATCTCCATCAGTATTCATCTGGCTAGCATCCTGTCATTGTGTGAGAGAGTTGAGGGTTGTTTGGAAACTGAAACATTTGCTGTGTGAGCAAGAAGGAGACAGCAAGGAGCCTGGGTGTGGCTTAGCTCAATTGTTCTGTACTAAGGCTGCTTGCTGCTGTGAAACTGAAACTCCTCTCATCTGCTTGTGTTTTGCATTTGGAACAGATTTCTTTTCAGATGTGGAGGGGGCATAGAACTCCTTAGCATAAAAGCATGTTAATAATAATATATGAAATACTAATGCTCTGGTGGTCATTTCAAAAAATCCTTTCTTGGTGAGCTCTCAGAAGCCAAGAGGAACATACGTGACAAATTTCAAGTTTGTAGGCTTTATGTTCTGGAGATTTTGTGATGATGCGTGAGTGGTATTGTTCTGTTCGCGGGAAATGAGACTCAGAGATCAGTGTAACTTCAGCTCTTTTATTTAGTTCCGAAAGTCTGTCTGTCTCTTTTTATAGAGAGCTGCTCGTGGCTAGTGTCCAATGACGGCTACTTGTTTTTCCCGCCGCTCAAATTGGCCAATCATAGCCCTACTATAATTGGCCAATCGGCGTCGAGAAAAGTAGCCAATCAGCGTCGGGTATTTGCTGTCCAATAGGAATAGCCTATTAGGAGTATGTGAATATGGAACACCCCTCCCCTCTTGGTATGGTCCTACCGTACGTAGTCACGTAAGTAGGTGGGGCTTTTAGATTGCCTAGTTGACCTGCACAGTTTAGTTGTGTTGTCGTCTTCAGCAGGTTCAGACGGGATCGCTGTTTCTCCTGTCCTTCTCTGTTGAACCTCCTGGAAGGTAGAATCAGCCATGCCGCTCCCACCCGGTCAACTCTACCAGCCCGGCTGCTCCTTTCCGACAAGGCATCCAGCTCTACTTGTGCTTCTTGTTCCTTGCCGAAGACTTCTGCGGGTAGGTCATTGTTTTTGCTTGCGTTTGTTTGGAAATGTTTTTTATTATAATTATTTTGGTTTTCCGGGGTTCCTTTTTCTACCAGAGGGTTTTCTTTTTCTACCGGAGGGTTTTCTTTTTCTACCGGAGGGTTTCCCCCCTCCCCTTATTTGTTACTGAGGGGTCTCCCCCATCTCTGGTTGGTCTGTTGCTGTTTTTGTGTAAGCGTTTGTGAAATGTTGTTGGTGTGTGTTGTGTTTATCTTCGTGTCTGGTGTGTCGGTGGTGCATTGTAGTGTTTCCGTGACCGTAAACTGGTCAATGTGTCTTTCGCTCAGGTTTTGCCAATCATCTGTCTCTATGTCTATAGGACTGTGTCCAGTTATTTGTGTAATTGTAGCCGCATCCACAATGGGTGGCCGTGAGGTTTTTTGCACATACTAAAATTTCCTGGTTCGAATTTAACGATACTTGAGAAGGAGTTGGTTGGTTTTTCGGTGGCGTATTTTGGTTGTAATCTATTAATTGTGATCTTAGTTTTTCTGCCATTAGTATTCTAATCGCTTTTATTTGTAGTGGGAGCTTGGTGTTATGTGCGTTATGTGAGCATTTTCTCAATTCTTTCTTGCATGTCCCTGTGTCTTAATTTGTCCTAATGTTTCCTGATAAACGGACATGTGTTCTGCTCTTTCCGTCGTCCAGACGGTTGGCTCCGGTGCTGTCAAGGCATGTCGTGATATGCCCCATGTTCAGACTATGAAATTTTCAAATGGTATCCGCTGTAAACTGTGTGGCTGTTATCAGAGACGACAGAATCCCGGTACACCACCGTGTGTGTGAATATTTTCGCAATCGTTTGATAACCGCTTCGGTGTAGTAGAATGCCATGAGCGCTTTACTTTCCAACCAATTAGAGTAAGCTCATCTACTACGCTTAAGAAATGTATGCCTTTGTTGGCCCCGCAAAGTCTATATGTATCATTGACGCACGGGGGCCCGTTGCATTCCCGAGTCCAGGACAGGTGCAGAAGGGGGTGCATAGGGCAGGATTTGAACATCTTCTACAGGTTTTCGACGCCATTTCCAATTCTTTTGTCCATCCCTGCACCATATCATAGCCCTGGCAAGGGATTCATTCGCGAATGCCTCGGTGGCCCTCGTGCAACATAACACGTACCTGGTCTTGGTAATTTTTTTGGTATATACGACTGATCACCCATGCAATATTCACCTTTCAGTAATGACAGTTGGTCAGCACTATTCTTAAAAGGTTTGAAAATATACGTCTGTTCTCATTTCTGGTCACCCTTTTTCCTACCCAGTTTAACACTTTAACAATGTCTTGGTCTTTTTCAGTCATTCTGGCAATGTCGCCATTGGTTATTGGTAGTTTTGCCACAGTCACTCGATTGTAGGGTGGAAGTGGTTGGTGCTGGGTCAGTCTCTATGTCTGTAAGGCGGTGCGGTTCAGCCAATTGGGCGTGAAGAATGTCTTTACCGGTCGATGGATTTAGTCTTAATAATTGTATGCGCCAGGACTCTTAGGACACTTGTCATTCTCAGAGATAGTATGTTGGGGTGGCCATCCTGTTCCAGCGGATTCCTAAAGGGTTTTGTGTCGGTAACAAGGGTAAAAGTCTACGCAAAGGTATTCGTGAAGCATTTCATTTCCAGATATAGCTGCTCAAGCCCTCTTGGTCCAACTGGCTATTGTTTCCGTCAGTTTTGTGACTAAGGGTCTTTGAGTAGAAGGCAAATGGGGGCTTACTTTCCATCTGGCAGGACGTTGGCTAAGAGCGCGCTCCGATGCCAACAGTGAATGCGTCTCAGGTACTGTTAGCTGTAATGTCTCACTGGGTATTAGCATAATACCGCGTCGGAGGTGATGAGGGTCTTTTATGTCGCTGGAAACGCTGTCTCTTCACAGTCGTCCCCAGATCCAGATGGGCCGATTTGTCTAAAGATTATGTAGAGGTTCACCGTTTAGTTGCCTTCTGTGGCAGAAAGATGTGGTAAAAGTTTTTGTGTCCCAGAAATGCTTGTAATTCACACTTTACTTTTAGGTTCGAAGGCCTTCTTGTGATTGCCCTGGACTTTTTTTCTGTGAGGTAATGACCACTCTTTATCGATTTGGTGCCAGGAATTCGACCTTTTGAGGTGACCAAGTACACTTTTCTTTTTTCAGCTTGACTCCCTGCTTTTGGCAAAACCTTTGCAAACCGTCATCTGAGGCGGTGCTTTCTAAAGCCTCTCATCGTTAGCTGAGAGCGCAGACTCGTCAAAAATATGGACACTCCTTGTTATCCCTTGCAATAATTGCTTCATTAGGCTTTTGGAATACCGTCCAGGGCTACGCGACTGTCGAATTGGTAGTCTTGTACATTTGAATGCTCCCTAATGTCGCATCCGTTTGTGCCTCTGCTGTTTTTTCAGATCTACTGGCAATTGTTGATTAGGCTGGGAACGTCGAGCTTTGCGAAGACCTTGCCCCTCTCAAGGAGTAGTAGTAGACTGTTGTTTCTACTGGAACAGGATTATCGTTTTGTTGTCACTGCATGGTTAGGGTTAGCCTTGTAGTCTCCAAATTCTCACGGACTGCATCTCGGCTTAACTGGGGTCACATTGGGGTTCCCACTCTGGCATGGTCAGTTTTGTTCCAGAATGCCTGTGTCTGTTGAGTTTGTTTAATTCTTCCAATCCATTTTGGTTTTTTAGTGCGAAGGTGACTCGCCTCGCTTTAAGCTAATTGAGGCTAATGGTTGGGTGCTTTCAATTGAATGAATAGGGGACCCTTCGGTACTTGCCATCGAAATTATTGGAAGGACCCTGCATGGACCTTGCCCCATCGAATTTCCATCCGAGACGTCCTGGTACTCCGCTCATGCAGGTTCTCCTCCCAGTCCTGTGTTGGCAATGCGGTTAATGCCGGTCACCTACGATTCCTAGGGGTTTCAATCCACTCAAGTCCCCAGTATGGCTTGGTTTGGTTCTGGTCTATGATGGTTAGAGGCAATATTTTCGGTTGTTTCTTTGAAGTGTTATCTGGAAGTGTGCCAGTGCTGACTACCGGTTTCTGTTCCTTGTAATACTTTTAGAATTTAGCGATTGGTGTTCTAATTAGCTCTGCCGATGTGCCGGATCTAGTCTCTTAAATGGTATCCTATGATACCATGAAGGTACGATCCAGAATCACTCCATGCTTGTATTCTTGCCCTCTGATTCGGACGTGCCACATGTACGGCTTTCGGCCATTGGTCGCATTAAAATGGCCGATGGTCATGGGTTTGATGATTTTCTTTCTATAGTTTTGTTTGGTCACTTTCCTTTTCTTTGCGAACCTTCTCGTCGTGCTCACTTGTCCCTCTCTCTTTATGTCTAGGGGGTGTGTTGTCCTTACTTGTCCTGGGCTAGTAGCTTCTGTGGTTTCTGCATACTCGTGCGATGTGCCCCCATTCGCAGTAGCCCGGCAGCATTGCATAAAGAACTGGCACTCGGAACGGGAGTTGGTTCTCCTGCACCCGGCAACATCGAACCTGACTTAACGACCATTATTTCAGTCCATCGCGCTCGCGTTCAGTCTGACAGTCCTGTGGATTTCTTTCTTCATCGTCCTCGTTCGAGTTTCAGACAATCCACTTTGTAACACAGTGGTCGGTTTGTGGTTGCTTTCTACCGTTCTTCTTGGTGCTCTGATTCATCTCAGTTGATTGTTTTGGTGGGTTGGCATTCCTATTTGACTCCATCTTTGCTGCTGATTTTTTACGTTGTTCTTTGCTGCCGTGTGCTTCAAGCAATTAGCCTCGGTAATGGTGATCCTTTGGTCAGGTTAGCACCCGGCTTTGTAGGGTAAGGTCTCTCAGTCCGGACCTACACGATCCCATGGCTTTGTCCATGTTCAAGGAATTCACATGCTGCTCCAATGTCCCTGAGGGCGGCTACAAAGTCTGCGTGCTTTCACCTTCCCTCTGGTCTCGTTTATAAAACTTGTGTCTCCTGATGAGGCTGGAGACGGTCAGTGCGTAGTGAACCTTCAGCAGCTTTTTCTAGGACCGGCCAGGCTCTCTGCTTTACGTCGTCTGGGTTTCACTAGTGCCTTGGCTATGTTGAACACTGTGGGCCCACAATGTGTCAGAATACAGCTCTTTTGGCGGTTGTCCGAGATTCCTTGTAATCGGTACTCTCCAGGAACATGAGGAATCTATTGATATAGGATTCCAGTCCTCTGCTGCTGGGTTGAATGGTGTGGGTGGCGAGTTGGTTCCAGCCATTTCATCTACTCGGTTCTCGATCCACGTGCCCTGACTGATCTCCTTTCTCAGAATCCCATCCTCGCTCACCAGTGTTCTGTTCGCGGGAAATGAGACTCAGAGATCAGCATAACTTCAGCTCTTTTATTTAGTTCCGAAAGTCCGTCTTAACCAGGAGCCGGGCAGCCTCTTTTTATAGAGAGCTGCTTGTGGCTAGTGTCCAATTACGGCTACTTGTTTTTCCCGCCGCTCAAATTAACCAATCATAACCCTTGCTATCATTGGCCAATCGGCGTCAGAGAAAAGTAGCCAATCAGCATCGGGTATTTGTTGTCCAATAGGAATAGCCTATTTGGAGTATATTAATATGGAACAGGTATTATATATATTTATATATATGTTTTATATATATATATATGGTATTTTACATATTATATATATATATATATATATGTATGTATGTATGTATGTATGTAATGTATGTATGTATGTATGTAATATATATATATATGTTCTTTAAGCTTTTGCGGAACCTCTTATGTGGCGAACTTGATCCACAAAATGTAGGGCAAGTACCTCTTATGTAGGGCAACTTGAATCCACAAAAACACACCAAAGACATAACAGAGACCTAGAAGACCAACAGACCTATGGAACAGCTGTTTGCCCTACATAAGAGGTACTACAGATAAAATCAGTAAGATACTACACAGGCATCACATCAAGACTCTCTCTCTGTGTGTGTGTGTGTGTGTGTGTATGTGTATGTATATGTATATGTATATGTATATATATATATATATATTGAAACAGAGGAAACTGTGAGACACACATCCACACGAAGCCTGATGATGGCAGATGAGATTCTGCATGAAACGTTGCTAACAATTTACAGAACTACAATGACGTGGGATAATACCCGAAAGGAAGAGCTAAACAGCACAAATGTGAGTACCTGCGAGAGCTTAAAAAAAAATATATATATATATATATTTGTATTTTTATACACGAAGCTGTTGATTGTTGAAGAATAGAAGGTAGGTAGGGATCAAGCTTAATCACTCAATCGCATCAAATAACTCTGGTTGGTTTCATCCTTCTTTTGTTTGTGTTAGCAAAGGAGGCTGCCAAGATATCAAGTTAGTGTTTCCCCGTAAGGAGAAGGTTAAAGCATGAGTTCCATCAAAATGAGGAAACAGTATCTAGCTTCACCATGACTACCATTTTTTTTCTATTTAATAAATTGACACCCCACTTTTCTGCACTGCAGGAACAATATATGCAGAAATAGATACACTTCAGCTCTCCAGTACAAGTAGCCCACAACCTTACGACCACAATCTGAGCCAATTTTTTTTGCTAAACAAGATAATGGCTATGTGAGTTTTGCCTCATGTTATGACTTTTTTTTTTTTGCCACAAGTTGTAACGGAATCATGCAGCTGTTAAGTAAATCTGGCTTCCCATGTTGACTTCATTTGTCAGAAGTTAGCTGGAAAGATAACGTATGGTTCACATGACCCCAGGACAGTGCAAATGGTCTAAACATGTCCTAGTTGCCTATCCAAGGTGGGCTGCTGGGGTTCACAGAGGTTCTGGAGAGCCCCTAGCTAAGATTCTGTGCAATTTGGAGAACCCCTAAATCCCGCTCCTGGTTGGCCCACCGCACCCTACCCTGCCACTCCCAGGAGTCCCCACATGGCCTATTTTGGATGCATGTAAGTGCAGGGCACGCAAGAAGGCTGCGGGGCGGCCAAAAAACGGGCCTCCTGGAAGTTCGGGAAGATCAGAAATGGCCCATTTCCAGTTCCAGAGAGCCTCCGGAGCCCGGGGAGGCCATTTTTCGCCCTCCAGAGGCTCAATGAAAGCCTATGGAGCCCGGGGAGGGTAAAAACCCCCCCTCACCGTGATGCAGGAGGCCGACTAGGCCACGCCCACCATGGCCACATCCACCCAGCAACCAGGCAGAGAATTTTTGCTAAAATTTTTGAAGCCCATCCCTGTGCCTATCCCCCAAACTTTGAGCACATGACCATGGGTTGCCCTGTAGTGAAAAACGATCATAAGTCAAGGACAACTGATACTGTTGATATCCTGAAAATGCTGAATAGTAAATTGCTGTTTACAATATTATGTAATTCTTGTGTCATCTTCTCAGGTTCTAGGCTGTAGGCTCTTTAGCAGGTCTCACAAAGGGAAATAGTGTTGCAGTTACCTTCATAAAAGCCACAAACATGTTAAATTTTATTTACACGTTGTGGCCAAAAATATGCACATAGTACAAAGCAAATGTGTGTATGAGGTGTATGTCCACAAGCAATTTGGTTTATATCACTGTTGCATGGAGCAGCAATAAAAGAATCTTTATTTCCCCTTCAGCAGTGTTAAGTGAAGTGGTCATTGTTGGTTCCTTTTATTCAGTTTTGTGAAGTTGAAAATATGGAGTGGATTTATGGAATTACCCGGAGCTGTATAAATGTGTGGGTAGGTTGGAAAAGTGGATGGCTTGAAGATGTTTAGGGCATCCCCTTTATCAGGAGAGGAATTCAAATTTTTAACAACCGGTTCTGTGGGCATGGCATAGGTGGTAGGTGTGGTTTGGTGGTCATGGGACTGGGTGGACATGGCTTGGTGGTTATGTTATTGGCTGGTTGTGGCCAGCTCAATATCACTCACATCGAGGCACGCATCTCCTTGCCTGGCCCCTTATGCAGCATCCCCACAGTCATGAGGGGCCAGGCAAGGAGATGCATGCCTCGATGTGAGTGATATTGAGCTGTTTGTGTGAAAAACAGAAAATAAGTCACTTTTTTCAGTGCCATTGTAACTTTGGTCACTCCACACAAACAAAATACCAGCAAAGAAGGGGAAAAAAACTCTAGAGAAGTTCCTGAGACAGGAATTCTAGTCCTGCCAAGAATGTAATAAGGGTTAACGGAGAGACAGTTTCTGTAAGCAACACCAGAATGTTTCCTTCCTTACAGGATGAGGCCAGTAATTTCTTCTAACAACCGGTTCTCCAAACTGCTTAGAATGTTAACAACCGGTTCGAGCGAATAGTACTAACTGGTAGAATCCCACCAGTGCCCTTTACACCCTTTAAACTCTGGAAGATCTTCCATAAAACTTTCCACTACTTTTAAAATGTGGCTCTTAACATGCCACTCAACACTCACTGTGGTCTTGACAGAAGTGGGCAATACATGACAACACTGAAATACCTGCTCAGACCAAATCAGAGAAGTCTTACCTTTCAGACAGCATAGCTGAACTCTCCTCCTTTTCTGTAATGTATGAATTATGTATAGACGGAATTGCTGGAATATTTGATTTCTTAGTTTTAGGTTCATAAAACAATTTAAAATCAAATGTCAGTGGAGTTCTGTGATAAGGTTTTAACTGTACTTTCTCAAGTTTCTGACACTGATTTAAAAAAACACACATGGAAATCATTAGTATCTAGTTTGTAAACTCAGCGTTCACTACTATGTAAAGTACCAGGGTATTTTTTAAAAAATATTAATACTTATGCAGATTGTGTGAGTAGCTAGCTACAGTATCATGTAAGTCCTTTTTAAACCAGCCCTATCAGGAAAGAGGCAGCCTGGTGTTCAAAAGGTTCATTTTTAAAGGCATAAATATATACAAATGAAGGTAACATTTTAGAAAACACAAAGGTAAAGAACAAATTCAGATCATCCAATGTTGAAACTGTATCCCAATCAGAATTGGGCAAAAGATTCATCCTCTGCTCTACAATCCCAAATATTCCAGAACAGCAGGGGAGGGATTCAATTTTTTTAACAACCAGTTCTGTGGGCATGGCTTGGTTGGTGAGCGTGGCTTGGTGGTCATGTTATTGGCTGGGCGTGGCCAACTCAATATCATTCACACTGAGGCATGCATCTCCTCGCTTGGCCTCTCATGACTGTGGGGATGCTGCAACAATCATACATGTGAAAAATGGCCATGAGTCACTTTTTTCACTGCCATTGTAACTTTGAATGGTCACTCCACACAGCAAAGGAAGGGAAAAAAACTCCAGAGACGTTCCTGAGACAGGAAGTCTAGTCCTGCCAAGAATGTAATAAGGGTTAAAGGAGAGGCAGTTTATGTAAGCAACACCAGAATGTTTCCTTCCTGCCTTCCTTACAGGATTAGGCCAGTAATTTCTTCTAACAACTGGTTCTCTGAACTGCTTAGAATGTTACCAGTTCTAGCGAATAGGTGTGAACTGGTAGAATCCCACCTCTGCAGAACAGACTTTTGTGGGATGTATGAAGAATAATAAGAGATGAAGACAAGAGCATCCACAGGATGTGATAGGAAAAAAATCAATATGGTGGCCATGACAGTCTGGCTGAAACTCTATTCATTATTTTTTTTATGTGATGCACATAAAACAGAATTTCAGCTGCACAGGCATAGCTACCATCTTGGCTTTGTTTTCACTTGGTGGATCCCAGGGAGGAAACGACTCACTCCTTTCAGTTCTGCTGATAGAAGCAGTGGAAACCCACTTATGAAACATTATTTGTCCCCAGTAAAACTAAGAGGTATTTTTCTGTTCCACTCCACATTTTATTTATGCACAGGAAGTTCGAATCAGTTCTTAGAATCCTAATGAATCCACGTTCCTGTGGTTTTCTTGAAGCTCATAGGAAAAAACATACTGTATGTTCTAAAAGCTGAATCACAACCATTTCTGCTGTATATTATCTCAAAAGTTACCTCCACTATATCATATTTGCTCAGTTTTTTCTTCTCATATCGCTTCAACACATCTAGTTTTACTAGTACTCTTTGAACCATATTTACTCTTCATGTTCTATAGAGATGACTGTTCTTTAATTCTGAAAGAAATAGAACAGATGAAATGCTGAAAAAGTATTGAATAAGACTCTATTGTGCTAAGGAACAAAAGACTTTCCTTTTAGGAATTATTTTATGAAACTGGCCTCGTTGAGACCTTACCCATGAAACTATGCAGGCAAAGTTGCTGATCGATAATGCTAATACATGCAATCAAAGTTTAACAGAAAGATATTAGCTAAAAGGATTTCACTTCTTTCAAAACAAAAGTCACTGGACATGCAGAATGTGTCTTACATCTTCAATCAGAAGCAGAGGCCAGACTCTGGCTCTTAATTATCATTTATTGTCCTCTTTCCTGAGGGCGGATACTGTCAGATAATTAAGTTTTATTGACTGGATTCTTTTATACCCTAATTACAGGCAGATGCCTTTCTCCATATAAAGTGTTAAATGGATAAGGTAACTCCTGTCATGTAACAACATTTATGGATGTGGAGTGCCAGACTGATCTAGGAAGAGCGACTCCACTGTCAATGGAACAGCACATAAGAGAGCTTAAATGTCAGTGAAGTTCTGTGATACGTGTATGAGGAAGGTTTTACAACCTTCCTTATACCTCACAGAAGAGCCTTTCCTCTGGCAATGGAAGTGCCCTCTCTTCAGTGGGACTAGAGGAGAAATATCAAAACAATCCCCTGTCCACCAACAATGGTGTCCCTGTCAGGATGGAGCAACTCAGCATGTACTACTTGATAAATTTATAACTGTCTGAAGTTTCTCTATTAGATCATCGCTAGCGGGCTTCCCACGTCATTTCCATGCATCTTTCTTATGTTCTGGCAACAGTCATCATAAAGTAATCGAGGTACATTTTGTGTGGGGGCATGTAAGATCAGGAAGATGTTGGTTCCTCGAAAATGTCACCAATAACTGTTTTATTTTCCTTACACAGCTTTTTGTATCTTTCCTCCAAAGCGTTCTTGTAATAACTTTTGTGGAATAGTTACATTTTTCTTACATGCGTGCTTTTGTATTTGGTCAGGATTTTTAGAATCACTTTTTTTATTAATTGGTAGTTTTCTGCCATACGCATTGCTTGGAATATTTTATAAAGTAATTTTAGTGGTTCAAGTTTTACCCACATAGTATCCATTTTGTCTTCATCTGGGATTAGGTTCCCAATTACGTATTCTTAAAGCTCTGAATTTGTACTGTTGTACTATTTACTATATTATCCCAAATAGTATGAAGGTTTAATTATACCCTGACTGTTTATACTATGTTCCACCCATCGTGTGAGTTATTTTTTTTTTAATGTGATGTTCTATGTCGGCCATAGAACATTATGAAGTTTAAGTTTCAATAACCCATGATGTATATGCTGTCCCCACTGCAACTTTACATGTGTTCTCTTAACCAGCATCTCATTAACACATTTCATCTTTCTTATCAAAAATCACCTCAAGTAAAGTATGACTAGACCAATCCAAACTACAGCTCCTTCAGTCCTGAAATCTTCTAGTACTCAGAGAACCCTAAGAAGCAAGTTGACCCAAATACCTCTCAGGTTCTTTCTTTGTAACAAACATCCTAGGGATCCTCATCTTCAGGATATGATCCCAGGTTTAACATCTGTCTGTCTCCACTGGGATATAATTCTTGTTTAACTTTTCATTCAATTTATTTTCTTGTAATCACTCCATCATTTCATTATCTCTGCTGCAAGTGACAGGACCTTCTAATGTATCTCTACATTGAAAGTCTTCAGACTGCATGCTATAAATAATATATTTATTTTAGATTATATGAAAATATTATGGAATGATATGTCAGTGCTGCTGAATTGTGACATCCCAAATTTCAGAACGATATTCTCACAAGATCAGAATAACAACACTAGTACTATCATGTGTGTCTCCTCATAAACAATTACGTGCTGACATCTTGATGATTGCAGAGATCATTTTGAAAAAAAGTGTAATTTCTGTAACTATTGCTAGTACCATCACGTACAGCACATCCCAGATAATGATCTGGCACACAGTATGTCATGTGTTTTGTTTGATTTACTGGCTTATTATGTAGTTTAGACTTACGTAGTTGCAGATTCCAGAGATATAATTAATGTTGTGCAAGAAGACAACTGTGTACATTTCAACGCACTAATATCACATTAGGCTAAATAAGGATCTTATGGGAATAAATACAGGTAGTCCTCAATTTACAACAGTTCACTAAGTTACTTACAACCATTCAAAGTTACAGTGGCACTGAAAAAAAGTGACTTATGACTATTTTTCATACTTATGACTGTTGTAGCATCCCCATGGTCATATGATTTAGATTTGGGTGCTTGACAACTGATTCACATTTATGATGGTTGCAGTGTCCCAGGGTCATATGATCACCTTTTGCAATATTCTGACCAGCAAAATAAATGGGACAAGCAGATTCACTGAATAACTGTGTTACTAATTTAACAACTGTTTTGATTCACTTAAAAAATGTAGTAATCATAAAATGGGGCAAAACTCACAAATTTCTCACTTAGCAACATAAATTTTAGGCTCAGTTGTGGTCATAAGTTGAAGACTACCTGTATTGAATGAATATTCATTCTTCAAATATTTGATTGGCTCCACTGTGAGAATATGACAAAATGGCTTGTTATAACAACAGGAACAATGTTAACATAAAAGAAGCTAAAATTCAGGCTTTATTTCAGTCCTGGTGGTAAAATTATTGCATGTCAATTTACCAGTATAATGCACAATTATTTTTCACCCTGAGAGGTCTTCATCTTCCAGTGTTATACTGCATATATTTACTGTACCTACATATTCAAGGGGAAAGAGATTGGCAAGTACCAAATTTCAAGCCACATGAAGCAATATGGATTCAATGCCTACATCATTAGACAATAGAAAGATTTCAAGAAAGATTTTTTCCCCCAGTCATTGTTTGAGATTTGCTGTACAGATAATTCACTGATTTCCAGTTTTAGATACGTTTCTGAAAAGCAAAGATGTTTAAAAAGTATTTAATTATATGTACAATATCATGTGTACCATGTCCGGTGAAACAGCCAGAAACAGCCTTCAGGAAGCTCAAGTTGTTCAGAACTATAGGTTTGGGGATGATCAAATGTCAAGGACTTGCTCTTTAAAGCAAGTTAAAGAGTTAGAAAAGAAAGAACTTGGAGCAAATTAGAGTACAAGTGTATGACAGAATCACCAGAGAATCTTTAATCTGTAATTCATCTGCTTCTGTGACATAGCTTTAGGTGTTCTCTGAAGGTCACAGTCTGATAGAACCTCATTACTTTTATTGTGTCATCATTATTGTCTAAAACTATGGTGACTGGCTTTTTGTAAGTTGCTAGTCTTATACCTTGCTGGAATTTTCCAGTGTTGTGTGGAGACCATCCATTAAGGGGGTCTTCGGTTGGGTACATGACTATGCAAACACAGTTAATGAGATTAATGTTATAATTTATTGAGGTATAACTATGCATACAGTGTCAGGGAAGAGGAACAAGCTTATTTAACATAAAGTGGTCGCTATGTAGGAATGTTTTATTCAATTCTCAGTGGCTGGGGGGAGAAATAGCCTCAAGTTCAGGGGTGGGATTCTACCAGTTTGCACCTATTTGCTAGAACCGGTTCTTAACATTCTAAGCAGTTTGGAGAACCGGTTGTTAGAAGAAATTACTGGCCTAATCCTGTAAGGAAGGCAGGAAGGAAACATTCTGATGTTGCTTATAGAAACTGCCTCTCTGTTAACCCTTATTACATTCTTGGCAGGACTAGACTTCCTGTCTCAGGAACTTCTCTGGAGTTTTCTTTCCCCTCCTTTGCTGGTACTTTCTTGTGTGAAGTGACCATTCAAAGTTACAATGGCACTGAAAAAAATGACTTATGACCATTTTTCACACTTACGACTGTTGCAGCATCGCCACAGTCATGAGGGGCCAGGCGAAAAGATGCATGCCTCGATGTGAGCAATGTTGAGTTGGCCACACCCAGCCAATAACATGACCACCAAGCCACGCCCACCAACTTAGCCACACCCACAAAACCAGTTAAAAAATTTGAATCCCACCCCTGCTCAAGTTGTAAACCTGAGCAAGGAGTTGGACTAGACTAGAATACCCCCAGGGTCCTTTCCAATTCTGTTATTCTGTATCAGGCAAGTTGCTCATATATTCAGAAGAAAATATTGAAGAATATAGAGATATATCTATATCTCATCACACGTGATAAAAGATGAAAAGCATATACTTCCAATAAAACCACAATGGTAAAATATAAGAGTACTTCTTGTTATGTACCATTTAAAGATTACATAAGTATTAAATGTTCTGATAATCAAGTTTTTCTTATCATCTCCCTCTTTCACAATCACGTGTATGCTTCTGCTATTCTCTTTATATGTCAGCAATTCAAATAAACTGAATCCACATATTTGGAAGCTGGAACTATGTTTAATGAAACAAGGAATCTTGTAAGCCTGGCTATGCTTTCCTTCCTTCCCTCTTATATCCCAGGGAAGCCATTCTAGCTTCCTCCCAATGTTTTCTTTGTTTCCTGAGCTTAAAGCATGTTTTTGTATATGCTGCAACCCTTTCTGCATATTTTTTCCAAGATAAGCTATCAGCCTATATTAATGGAGTAGATTTTGACACACGTGGAAAAGTATCAGCTGTATTTTATAACAGGTCACATGTATTCCATGCAGATCAGGCCTGCAAATGTGCACAATTGTTCTCCATATGGATCAGCTATTTCAGCTTGGTCCATGTTTTGACTGAAACACATATGTCTGATTTTAGGCATGGAGAAAAACTTGCATGTTCCACTGAGCTGTTTAGAGAGGAACAGAAAAAGAACTCCAAGGACATTGACAATGGTGAGGAGTAAGCAGGGACAGGAAAAGAAAGTGCTGGGGAGATTGGAGAACAAACTGGCAGAAAAGCATACAGAGAAGAATGTGGAAGAAGTAAAAAGCACACCAGCCTTGCTGACTCTAGATTTTGAAAAAAACATTTTGAATAATCAAAATGTACTAGAATTTGGTTTTGCTGAACTGTATCCCACCTGCACGGTAGACTTTCTAGAATATAGTGTATCTAATTCAGTTTTGAAAAAAAATGTATTTTTCATGTTATGCACAGGTCTAATTGAGATGTTCTTCTTTCTTCCCTCCCTCCCTTCTTCCCTCCCTTTGATTTTTCTCAAGAAGCTCAGAGCATTGGCTATAATACTCTTACTTCCAATTTTTCTCATAATAGCCCTGTAGCAGTGGTGGGATTCAAATATTGTTGCCACCGGTTCGGTGGGTGTGTTTTGGGGTGCGCTTTGCATGCATGCACACGCCAAATGCTCATTTTGTGCAGGTGCAAAGGCATTCTACCTTGTTATGTATGGAACTTGGTAGGCTCCAAGTTCCCTATTCTGATTGGGCGAAAAGGCCGTTCTCGGATTGGCCATTAGAGAAGCAATCCGATTGGCCCACCTGACAGCGGGAACATTTAAAGTAGTGTCATTGGCCACAAGCTGTGAGCAAGCCGCTATATAAAGGGCTGCTGCGGCTTGGGCTCTTGTTCTGTTACCATTGCTTTACTTAGTTAAATAAAAGAGTTGTTGTTGGAACCCGGTCTCGCGCAACTTATTTCCGGATGGAACATTGGCGACGAGCATGGGATCGTCGTAGAAGAGCGAAACCGAAGCACGCGGCATTCTGAACCGAGCAAGAGAGATGGCCGGTAACAACGCGCCGCCTGCACCATTCAATCCTGATGAGGAGGATTGGGA